>KQ998984.1:148898-166245 GCA_001598015.1 Dorcoceras hygrometricum
TCGGGATATATGGATTGAAAGGACCGTACTGTACGCTAACCACGACCAACTGGTTCTTACAGGCACTATCAGTGATACCTAGGGGATCATGGGGCGATGTTGCTAGACGCTCTTACCATGATCCGATGGGCAAGTCCGGAATTGTGATTCCGGAACCACAATGGTTGTGGGCCCACGGCTAGCTGTATCCCTGAACCATTGAGGGTCACACAAATACTGGATTCGAGATTCCCGCACGGATACTCAGCTCAATGTGTTGAGCATACAAAGAGGATTTTGGGAAGTGCGACTTCCTAAAAGTCAACAGGGGTCAAATCGTGATTTCCCGCTGTTGAGGGGCAAAACGGTAATTTTGCACTGGGGTTCTGAAAAATGGTTTTTCAGATCATAGTATTCAATTTTGGAAACTGAGTCGATCCGTCCGATCTGATCGGCGATCAGAGTTACGATGAAGTCTCGGTGATGGGGATGAACCGAATGTTCATCCGTTGGGCCGGATCCAAATCCATCACTAAGTCTATTTAATATAGACTTAGGAGACTTAATCAATTGACTTGATAACTAAGACACAAAAACCCTAACCCTAAGCTCTTGTAGCCGCCGCCCCTTCCCTCCTCTAAAAGCCGCCGCCACCGCCCTTGTGCGCCGCCGCCGCCGCCGCCACGTTCCGCCGGAATTTGTTCCGGCCAATCTTGATGAGGAGAATCCGTCCACGCCGATCTCGTCAGGCCTTCTAGTGCAGGCTGACGAAGGAATCCCGTCTCTGATCATGGACCTGATTGACGTTGTCTACGGCAATCTACCGTGAAGTGCCGGTTTCCTCGAGAAACTGGTCGGAGCCAGGCACGAGTTGCCAGCAAGGTAGTGATCTAAACGCCCTATGAATGTCATAGATTTGTTTTTGTTTTAAACTGTATTGATCGTCTCCCGGTATTGTTTTTTGTTCTTCCGCTGCCTCGCCGGGAGGCGTGATCCGGATCCGCCGTGGTTCCCAACAATGACATATTGGTGTATTCGAGGAGTTTGAGAGAGCATAAGGAGCATCTAAGATTGGTGTTGCAAATATTGAGAAACTCGCAGTTGTACGCCAAGTTCAGTAAGTGTGAATTTTGGCTTGATAGAATTATCTTTTTGGTCATGTTATTTCGACGCAAGGAATTTTGGTGGATCCGAGTAAGGTCGAAGCAGTTCTTAACTGGGAGAGACCTAGGAATGTTTTCGAGATCCATAGTTTCTTGGGATTGGCTGGCTATTACAGACGTTTCATCGAGAAGTTCTCCTCGATAGCCAGGTCTATGACTCAGTTGAATCAGAAGGACAGGAAGTTTGTTTGGACTAACGAGTGCGAGTCTAGTTTTTAGATGTTGAAGGAGAAGTTGACTACTGCTCCTGTTTTGGCTCTACCGTCTAGATATGGAGGATTTGTTGTATGCTCCGATGCTTCTCTGAATGGATTGGGATGTGTTCTGATGCAGAACGGATACGTGATTGCGTATGCATCTCGACAGTTGAAGCCTCACGAGACGAGGTACCCCATCCATGATTTAGAATTGGCTGCGATTGTGTTTGCCTTGAAGATTTGGCGACACTATTTGTATGGTGAAGAGTTTGTGGTGTACACCGACCACAAGAGTTTGAAATATATCTTCACACAGTCAGATTTGAATATGAGGCAACGTCGGTGGATGGAGTTGCTCAAGGATTTCAATTGCGAGATTCAGTATCAACCTGGGCGGATGAACTTAGTAGCCGATGCTTTGAGTAGGAAAGCCCATCCTGATATGTTAGCATCTTTGAGTGTCTCGAGAGTCTACGAGCAGTTGAGGACTTCTGGTTGGATATTTCAACCGGGTGATCAGTACTTCTTGGTTTCTTTGATTCGGGTTGAACCGCAGATTGTGAGTGACATTAGGGAAGCGCAGAGGACTGATCCGTATATCCATGAGTTGAGGATTAAAGCCCGAAGTGGTCAGTCTGATGATTTTTCTGTTGCTTCTGATGGATGTTTGAGATTTAGAGGAAGATTAGTGGTTCTGAACCTGATTGATTTGAAAGAGACCATCTTGAATGAAGCGCATTGTAGTCGGTACAGTGTGCATCCGGGAGATAGGAAGATGTACCATGCCTTGAAGTCTCACTACTGGTGGGCAGGTATGAAGAGCGACATTTCTGGTTTTGTTGCTAAGTGTTGAATTTCCTGCAGGTCAAGGCAGAGAGGATGAGACCTGGTGGATTGTTACAGAGATTAGAAGTGCCCCAATGGAATTGGGAGCACATCGCCATGGATTTTGTAACTCATCTACCTCGATCGAGTAGGGGATGCGATGCGATTTGGGTGGCGATTGATAGACTTTCGAAGCCAGCCCATTTCATTCCCTATGATGGGAGGTGTTCGATGAAGAAAATGGCGAAGTTGTATGTCGACCATGTGGTTAGATTGCATGGAGTGCCTATTTCGATAGTGTCCGATAGAGATCCAAGATTCACATCTTGATTCTGGAAGAGTTTGCAAGCAGCTATGGGTTCGAGATTGGCTATGAGTACAACCTATCACCCACGGACAGATGGTCAGTCTTAGAGGATTATTCAGACTTTAGAGGATATGCTGCGTGCAATTGTGATGGATTTCAGTGGTGGCTAGCAGGATTCCTTGTCCTTAGTCGAGTTTTTGTATAACAACAGCTACCAAGTGACTATCGGGATGGCTCCATTTGAAGCTTTGTATGGTCGCAAGTGCAGATCTCCAATCTGTTGGGAAGAGATTGGTGAGAAACAGCTTTCTACCCCTGAATTTGTGCAGCACATGAAAGATCAGATTGATTTGATTCGGAGTAGGATGAAGGCTGCACAAGATATATTTACCAGTTATGCTAATCGAAGACGTCGACCGTTAGAGTTTGAGGTTGGTGATCGTGTGTTTCTTAAGATTTCTCCTTTCAAGAGTGTTATGAGATTCAAATTTAAGGGCAAATTGGCTCCTAGATTCGTTGGTCCTTTCGAGATTGTTGAGCGGATTGGACAGTTGGCTTAAAGATTGAGGCTGCCTGATGAGTTAGCAGCGATACATGATGTTTTTCATGTGTCAATGTTGAGGAAATATGAGCCAGATCCTTCCCATGTTTTGAGAACCGACGAAGTTGAGCTGGATTCTGCCTTGAGCTATGTGGAATATCCAGTGCAGATTCTGGATAGAAAGGAGAAACAGTTGAGGAACAAGATAATTCCATTGGTGATGGTCCAATGGAGCAAGCATGGCCGAGAAGAAGCTACCTGGGAGGTTGAGGAGAAGATGAGACAAGACTGGCGTCATCTATTTGAGCAATGATAGTGAGAATTCCAGGTAAATTATAAGCTTTGATTCGAGTTGTTCAGTTGTTGTGTGTTGCTTGAAATTTTTGGTTTGAATTCTTGCCTGTTGTGCCTTTGATTTCGAGGACGAAATCTCTTAAGTTGGGGAGAATGTGAGGATTCAGAAATTCGAATAATGATTAATCAGTTTTGCATAGGATTAGTCACGAGATTTTGGGGATTTCGAATTTCAGATTTTGAGGAATTGTAGTGAAGTCTGGATTGTCATTTTCAGATTTCTGGATTTGGAGTATTTGGTTGAATCGGGTTTCAGATTTTGGTGTTTTTCGGAATTTCAGCTATTGGTAGCAGCTGGAGGATCAGATGTCTACGCTAAGTGGTGAAAGTCAACGATTTGGATTGACTGCTGAGGGGTAGCATCATTCAGATGTCAACGAGGGTCAACGGTACTGTAGCGAGCGAACGCAGTTGTGTTGGCTGAGATCTGTTAGCACAAGGATGTGATCAGCAGTCGCGTGTTGGTCAACCCAGCAGAGTTGACTGCTGGTGTTTTAGCGCAAAACAGCTGATGCTATTGCAAGAGATTTGTTCAACTGTGGGGTAACGCTGGCAGATGTGAGTGTGTAGGAACCAGCTGTTGGTTTCGTTAGAGTATTTCTTAGCGGGTAACGAAACTACGTAGTTTGGATAAGTTAGAACAACAGCGATTTGGGTGTAACGCTTTGTGTCAGCTGTTGGTTATGTTGGTCATCAGCTGGAGAGGGATTTGATGCGTTGATATGATCGGACGTTGGTTTGATCAGCTGTTGGCAGCGATGGTGACGTGTCCCTCTACGTCGTCGTTTTGATATTATTTTAGATTCAGCTGTTGGTTGTTTTGAGAGAGATCTGTTCTCAGCTGTTGGAGCGCTGCTACGTCGTTTTGAGTTATTTAGCGGAAACCTTGATGTGTCGTCGTTTGGATGAGTAGCGAAGCGTGACAACGTCTGATTGTATCAGCTGAGACAGCTACGAGAGTAAACGTTGGGTTCAGATGTGAGCCTATGCGATGTCGTTTTGATTAGTTGGTACGATGTCGTTTTGACATGGTGTAAGTGAAGCGTAACGTCTGATTGGTTTCAGTTGATCCTGTTGAGAGGAAACGCTGGATTTAGCTGTGAAACTTCTGCTGAAGCGTTATCAGGGATCTGATTAATTGGAACAGCAGCTGTCGTGTGGGAGATTTAAATATGCAAGTGTTGAGAAAAACTTAGATTATTTTTCACCCGATATTTCTTATCTTCATCTTCGAAACCCTCGATAGCTACTGTTCATCCGAACATTTCTTCCCTAGATTTCTGTCGATTCCAGCCGTTGTTTTGAACGAGATTGGTGGCGCTGGATTCTCCTTGAGTTGCTCTTTCTATTGATACTTGCTAGGAGGCCTGAGTCGGCGTTGGAGAGAAGCACGAAGAACCTGTTTGTTCGAAGCTTTTCGTGAGATCTGACCATGTGTTCTTTGGTTCTTCTGGAAGCTTGAGTAAGTGTTTCCAATTAGTTTTAAGTTTAGTTTCAGCTGTTTATCCTGTGTAGAACGATAGAACTGGAATTTAGTTCTCGGCCGTAGGTACTAAGCGGATTCGACTTAGTGTTGAGCTGATATATTAGATGTTGTAACAGATTTAAGGTACAGGATAGCTTCTGCCGAGGTTGAGGAGGTCAGGAGAAAGCTGATTTGCTTAGGCTGAGTTCTGTCGTACCTTTGAGAAATCTGTTGAGGTAGATTGAAGCTGTGAGGTACGAATTTGAGCAGCTCTAAACAGCTTTGAACATGAACATGTGTATAATTCGGGTTGTGAAATCTGTTTGATTGTTGTTGTGTGTTTATGTGAAGCAGACTTGATGAATTGATTGATAGTATGTTCTGTTTTGCGTAAATTGTGCATGTTGAAATCAGATATGAATTTCTTGGCATACATGCATACATATTGAGCCTTCTGATTGATTGTTGACCCGAGATTAGAGCCACATTGTGACCAGGGTAGACAGATATGTCGTGCCTGAAAGGTCCAACGCTATCATCGGAGTGGTGATCGACGGAGTTGTCGTATCGGAATACCACCGAGCTGTGATGGCTGACGGGCCGGAATATCACGGACCGATGATTCCACCGGCTGCTTGGCTGTGCGTGGTTTAGAGGCTCGCCTGAGTTGAATTTGCCAGACGATTAACTGGCCTTGATGATGGATTCCTTTGACAGCCTCATGCATTTCATAACTTGATTTATAGAATGTTGCATGATTTGCTGTTTTTAGATGGCTCTTTGTACTGAGGCTTGACCTCGTATTTTCTTTTTCCTGATTTTTGTGTTTTGGGTCTGTGTTGCCCATTTGCAGGATCTTCAGGTAACCATGCTGGACAGAGTGGAGTGCCAGCTGGTCGATCCCCATTTCCTTGAGTCCCAGTTTGTTATTGTATTATTTATTGAACCAGGGGATGCCCTGTGTTTTTATGTATTGGGGATCTGCATCTGATTTGATATTTGATGTTACCTGTTTTTGTATGAGTTTGATTTAACTCGTATTTTGATTATTGATATTTTGAATGACGATTTGAGTTCAGGCCCAAATTATTTCGAAAATTTTAAGCTCTGTTTTTACGCTTCCGTGATAATGTGCTTAATTGTGCGGTAATCTTTGTTGATTAGCACGGGGCCTGACAAAAACATTTTCCAAAATCAAGCGGTGCTCTCTATGAAGAAACCGAACAAAAACTTTCAAAGCTTTTTCGGAGGAGACAAGCGGTGTGTAGGTGATTGCCAGGCTTCATCTGTAATTGTGTTACAGAATTCAGGCAAGTAAACTCTGTTTCTTGCTACACTCATGAAAGCATATATTCAGTTTTGTATGCATGTTTGTATGTGTTTTAAAGATTTGAAGATAGCAACGGCTGTTCTTCAAAGAAAATAAAAGTTCATGTTCTGTTTTTATGAAGATTTACATGTTTATTGTATTTTGATTCAGAAAAAGATTTTAAAACGTGTTTGATGATGTTATTCCAGTTAGTTCTTGAGTTTTCTAAAATATTTTCATCGAAGTAGCTTAGCTTATTCGATAATTTCCAGAAATTCCTTGAGATCTTTTGATTTCTTCAGACTGAGGTTATTCCATCGTCGTTCATGTTTATTCTTATAGTTAAGTCTGAAATCTGGTTCTTAAACCAAAAGCTGATGTTTCTATGTTGAATAAACTCTAAAGCGTGATGTTCAGATGTTGCGTTAAGTCTATGTTCAGATGCGAGTTTGTTTCACATCTGAATTGGGTCAGATCCTTCACTGTGGATTATTTCAATACTGAGTTGACCATTTGACATCTGAGTTGACTACGGTTGCTCACCGATATCTGAATAACTTCATTTAAAATCGTTGACATCTGAGTTGACCAATGAATGACATCTGAATTCTTTCTTCTTCGTTGAGATACTTAAGCACAATTCAGATTTCATTGTTTTAACCTTCGATTCTTCTTCGATTGGTACAAGAAGTACAGATTTGAATTCCTTATTCATTTCCGCTTCAATTCGAAAGATTAATTAGATTAATTCGAATATTTTCGAGTGACTTTATTCAGTTTTCATCTTCGCAAGTTTTACAGAGAATTCTCATAAAGTTCCAGAACATCATTGGACAACGAAAAACCAGTAAACTGTGCTAAGAAAGAAAAGAAAAACAGATTTACGAAATAAAGAAAGAACAGAAAGAAAGAAAGTTTTAGAAAAGTTTTACAGATTATGATTAGATAACAGTTGGATTCCCAGGGAGGGTGAGTGCCTGGTTGACGATCCAGTGTGCCCCTTCAAATGGAAAGGGACAAGATTATAGTTGAGAGAAACTATAATCCCTTTCCTAGGAAGGATCAGAGTTCCAGACTGACGGGTCTGTAGTTCCCTTCACATAGATGGGATTTATCCCAGCCCCTGATATCAGATGAGAGTTTGATCAAACGACCGGAACCACTTTGCAAGTGTCTAATTCATAATTACCAGAAAAGAAAAGAAAGAGCGCAAGTGTGATTTTAATCACAGCTCTGTAGAAAGTTTAAAGAAAATATTTTCAGAACTTGTTTATGATTATGCTTTCAGTTCATTCAGATTTCACAGTTATCGTTTTTAGCTTATTTTAATATTAAGCTATTCAGATTCAGATTCCAGTACACTATTAAATATCGTTTGCTTGTGTTATGTGCTTTCGATATTTCAGACTTTACCTGCTGAGCCCCTAGGCTCACTAATTTTCATTGAGTGCAGGTAATGAGCAGTAGGGAACTGGATGGTGATGAGCTGAACAAAAAGTTGTGTTTATCGTGGATAGCAGTTCCGTTGTTCTTTCAGTTTCAGATTTTGTTGTACAGAACTGTTGTTATAGTTTTGTATAATAACAGATTTCTAGTTTCTTTATTTTGAAGAAATCTTTATATACTTCTTGTATAAAGATGTATACATTTTTGTCTGAATACCTGTCAGATTTTGTACCAGTTCCGCATATGTTATTGTTCAGCTTCGCTTATATTTCCGCGTTTGTGAGTTGCGTTTATTTGCAATTCAGTCCAGAATTTAGTAGCGACTTTTATGTTTAATAAGTACGAAAATTTTGGGTCTTTCAATTTGAACCCCAAACTTCTGAATTTCCTTTAAGAAAAGTCGGGTCGCTACACGCAAGCTACGTGTGTCTAACTTCACTTCTTTCATGCCTCAGTGAGAAAGGCTACACATACTTCTTTAACGTCTCAGTGCGAAAGACAACATAGACTTGTTTAACGTCTCTGTCCAAAGAGTACAATGGAATTCGTTTTTGTTTTTAATTCACTCAACTAATCTAATCAGCTCTCTCAAATATATGTTAGTGAATCGTGTGTGAGATTTACAGTGTACGCTCAATCTCTCGAAGATAAAATCTCACACACTGGAAAGTGCTTCTGTCCGAGCTGGTTTCTCCAATGTCTTCCCAGAACTTGTGTTGTGCGTTCTTTTATTGTTACATTTTGGATTTGCATAACACTATATCGACTTCGCTCTTCTCGCGCTCCCTCTCTTGTGCGCGCATGCTGCTGCTTGTGCTCTGCTCTTGCTATTTATAGCCTGATGCGGAGATTTGCCTGTTGGACGCAAAGTTGTAGCCGTTGAAAAAGTCTTCTGACACTGTTGTACTTTGTGTCCTTTGGCTTTTAATGCGTTGCAAGCTTTTCTTCACTTTAAGCACGTGAGCACAGTGCTCTTCTTCTGTTCTTTTGCCCGATCTGAACCAGCTCGTGACTATTCTGAACCAGTTTGGCCTGCGCACTTAATAAAAACAATAGAAACATAATAATAGGTTTTGTTTATCAAAATTCAGATTTGATCTGTTATACAGATCCAACACAAGTATTATTTCCATAGTAAAGTAGAAGCAAATACTATTTTTATTATCATTGGGTTGTGGATCTGTAGTTTACAATTCAGAAGTGGTGAAAAAAAAAGCCCCACGCAGTTACATGTGATTCTTCCAAAAGTACACAAATTAAATCAAAGAATTGAAGTACGTTATGATCATATGTAACATTCCAACATTACACATCTACTTGTGTTGAACTTTTGTAGACTCTGAAAATCCATCACTACACTCATAATCATCAGTTTTGCCACCATCTTTTCTAGGTAAAGACACATCATAAGGATGCCTATCAGCATCTTTATCCGATCCAAACTCGGTCAGAGATGATGATTGAGAAGTGGAAGTTGTGGTTAGGCCATTATCCAGTAAGATGGATTCTAGGGACTTCACAACCTCACTCATTGTTGGACGGTCAGAAGCCGATTCTTCGACACATTGCATGGCGACTTCAAGAAATCTTGAAAATCCTATGAGATTCGGAGCATCCCTTATCGATGGGTCGATGATCTCTTTCAATCCAAAGTATGTTCCCTCGTTCTTGTCCATCGCTATTCGGACCTCTCGTACGATGTATTTTCCCTTTTCGATAGGCTGCTTAGAGGTGATCAGTTCAAGCATCACAACGCCAAAGCTATAGACGTCGCTTTTCTCAGTTAACTGTTGTGTCATATAGTATTCAGGATCCAAATAACCCTATAAAAAATGCAAATATTAGTATTTCTTTTCCCCGGAAATTCATAGTGTAAATAGTTTGGATATCATCACTACTCACCAGTGTTCCTTTTACTTGAGTGGAAACATGACCTTTTGAAGCGTCACATACCAGCTTGGACAAACCAAAATCTGCCACTTTTGCTGTTAGATTTTCATCCAACAAAATGTTAGTTGACTTGATATCCCGGTGAATAATCGGAGGATTAGCGAGCTCATGTAGGTAAGCTATTCCTCTAGCTGAGCCTAAAGCAGTTCGTATCCTCCTCTTCCAATCCAATTGGATTCCCCTTTTTCCTGTGTGTGTGTGTGGGGGGGGGGGTAATAGAACTCGAAATTTACAAATTAAAAATCAGAGGATGGCACCAAACTGTTGCTATTGACGATGAGCTTACCTGTTAAACTTTCCCTTAGAGTTCCATTTGCCATGTACTCATAAACCAACATCTGTTCACCGTGCTCGAAACAGAATCCAATAAGGCCGACGAGGTTTTTGTGATGAACTCGTGAAAGCAACTCTATTTCATTCTTGAATTCAAAACTGCCTTGCATGGAGCCTTCTTGAGCCCTTTTAATTGCAACTACTTGTCCGCTCGACAGAGTTCCTTTGTATACCTGATGACCAGAAACATGTAGATTTCTCTATATTACCAATTTATGGCATGTAAATATGTACATTGAGTTTGTTTATCAATTGTCAACAACCTTTCCATAGCCCCCTGAGCCAATCTGATTGCTATCAGAGAAATTATTGGTGCATTTTTTTAGCTCGGCATGAGAAAACCAATGAGCCCCTTTTAGCTGTGGTGCCCCTCCGTTATCTTTGCCAGTCGATGGCCAAGTTACTGGATTTGAGAATTCAACTAAATATGTCAAGAAACTGTACTAGAAACTGTACCAACAGTGCACAAGAATTCAGAAGAAATGGGAACTGCCAGATAGTTTACTTATTGATTCGGCTTGTTCAGCACGTCTTTTTTGCCAAAGAGCATATAAACCTAATCCTGCTAGAACCAGGACTAGAAACGCGCATCCGGTTGTTACTCCAGCAATCATACCCTTGCTAAAGCGAGCTTTCCCTTCTTCTGAAACCATGATGGTTTTTTGTTAAGAAATAATCAAGATATAGGAGTTCATACACAAAGATTAAACATTTCTCAACTCATAGCTACCAGGTCTTTACCTTCAAAATTGTATTGATCTGCCACAAAAATGTAGGGTCCAAATCCATTTGGAGGTTTATAAATCTGGTTACTTAACATAAATCCTAGCCTTCGAATCTCTGACCGGTTGAAGTACTTTGAATTGGTAGGAAAGAGAGCAAGGTCCACTTGGAGATAGTCATAAACATTGAAAAATGGATTCTGTAAAGAAACTGATCCATTGGGAAGGCCTAGTTTTAACCAAAGTGAACTTTCTAGAGATCGAAATAAAGTAACATTCGATAAAGTTCTAAAAGATGGTGCTCTAAAATTCAGTGTTCCTTGATATGGAAAAGCACATTCACAACTTTGCGGATTGAGTTTTTCGTCGGAGTCACATGATCGGCTTCCACAGTTCGCGAGACTGGTGGAGTAAGCCTTTTCTGGTTCCTGAATTTGACAGTAAACTGTATTCTCAAGAGAGGTCGAACATACAGGATTTCCATACAACCTATGGAGCATAAGAAACGTCATCTCAGACATGTAAAAAGTTCGATTCCTTTGTTTCATTTGAAGTACACATATGGTGAAGTATTCTTACATTAAAGTACTTTTGTATTCTCCTAGAGTTACTGATGGTATGCTGTTGTTCTGCAAGTCAATGAGCTGAAGCTGCGGGCTAATGTAGCTGGTCATATTCAAAGTCTCATCAAAGCCATTGTTACTCAGTTTCCTGTCCAACAGTTGCTGCTTATTTCAACATCGCCTATTTCAATAAGTAGTGTAGGTAAAAAATTCGTGTAGATTGTGAGACTCACACTTGTTGAATCTCAGGTAAACTGAAAATTCCAGGAGGAACCGATCCTTGCAATTGTCCGAATTCAATCACCCTGAGGATGAGACAATAATAGTACAACGACAAAATTTTTCAACGATTTTTTCCTTTAAAAGAGAGACTAATGCTTGTTCTGAATATTTTCTTGATGTTCATTTGTTTTTCTTTTTATACTTACAATGTATTAAGTGACTTCAAAGTCGAGAACCAATCTGGAGAATCGGATGGATCAAAAGAATTGTTGCTCAAGTCCCTGCATTTAGAGAAGGCTACTTGTACACCGATTTTAAAACATGAACTCGACTAAGGAAAAGTCTAGAGAGGGCTCTTTCTTACACATAATTGAGGGAGTCCAGTCCAGTTAGATCAGGTAATGGACCAGACAGCATATTATGAGCCAGATTCCTACAATAAACATCACATGAATATTCGAATCTTAGCAACTATTGTAAGTCACGAGACTCCAAATTTCATTGGACTTGGAAAAGTACCCACAATTCAGTGATTTTGGTGAGATTGTTGAGATTTAACGGGATGCTTCCGTTCAAGTTATTCCGGTCAAGCCGACTAGACACATTTATCATGAAAACACAAAATGTAAAAATGTCAATTCACATACACAGGTCAAATCAACGGAAGTGAAGTTAAAACAAGAAGTATTGTCAAGACTCTGAGTTACTTACAGAACTTCGAGCGACTGAACCAATACAACGGTGGATGGAATGTTCCCCTCAAATTGATTTCCATCAAACAACCTACAAATAGTTTTTTCATTGTTACTACAGTTCCTAAAAAGAGTTTTGAGAGCAGAAGATGATCGTCTTGTTTCTTGGCTTACACATGTATTACTGCCATGTCAGGGCCAAAAAGTTCATCAGGAATGACCCCCGAGAGCTGGTTTCGGTTGAAATGGCTGCAAATCCTAAAGTCAGAAACCTCTAAATGACAATGAACAAGATCAGAGATTCATAGCTGACCACACTCACAAGTGTTTCACATTCTTAAGTTTGTTCAATCCCATGGATAAAATTGGAGACACGGGGATCGATCCCGTCAACTGATTTTCTGCCAGATCAAGCCAATATAGATTGGAGAGTTTGCCAAGAGAAGGTGGTATTTCACCAGTTAAGTTATTCGTATTCAACGCCCTGTCAATATATTTGTGTTCCATTAAATAAATGCACAGGCAAGTCCCAAAAAATTCATAAAAAGGGACTAAACCAGATGTTCTCACAGAAAAGTTAACTCTGAAAGATTTCCCAATTCACTTGGTATATTGTTTGTGAAGCTACAACCCGATAGAGTTCTGATAGGAAAAAAAAGAACTAATGAACCAATTACATGTATATGCAGCATGACAGGTAGTTAATGATTGATCTTACAGTGTAGTTAGCTTCTGCAGATCTCCAAGTCGACGAGAGATTGCACCTGTAAGGCCGGGGTTATACGACAAGTCCCTGTAATCATTAGCCGAGTCTTAGGATTAAAGCAAAATTTTAGGCAATATATAAATAAGGAGTCGAAGTGTAGGTGTTCAACTCGAATTTTTAAACTAAATCAACTGAGACACCAGGTTTACCCATAGGCCTCGGTGCCACAGACAAATTGATCAGTTATACCATGAGTCCATGGCCAACTCATAGTTCAGTTATAAATTATATCATTACTGATAATTCGTCAGTGGTTGATATCCAAGCCAAGCCTAATGAAATGAATGAACACCTTTCATATTGTAACTGATTAGTGTTGGAGCAACTATTGTCCACTATGGCTAAGTCTCTGATATATCGATCAAAATATAGTAATTTTGCTGCTGTGTGGTTTAAAAATATTTAATTCCACTACCAAATATTAGCTTTTGGTTCAGCAAGAAGTGTTCAATCCTATATAAGAAAACTCACAGGGTAGTCAATTCACTTAGCCCACCAATGTCACCACTCATTTGACCTGTTAGTCCCAAAGATGATAATCCTCTGCACAGAGAAGGAGATACCGTATAACGAATACACGAAGATTCCCAGTCCGAAGGGCGAGTGTCCAAGAAAAAAATCCAGTGTCACCCTTTTGAAAAAACTAGAAAATTATTATAATCTTACAGTGAAATGACCCTTGAGTCATCGCATGCAACTCCATCCCACGATTCACAGGGATCGTCAGACTTGTCCCAACTCGGGGGCGTGTTTCCCCATTGACCTTTTAATGATCGAAGTACTGCAGCTGCAACAATTTTAATTTACCAATTCAAGATTGTGATCAAGCATTAGTACTACAAGTAGTCTCATTATGATTATTTCGGTTCGGGAACACTAGAAGGCCAAAAGTTGACATGAAAAAAATACAATCACGTGACCTACTCAATCAGACAACAAGAGATTCTCATATATTCCTTCTCAGACAACCTTATTTCGGTTTCATCGTTGATATTCTTTCTTCTCCAGATTCGAAACTAATCTTGGTCAATATCGGTCCACTAACTTTAAAAATCTCACTTAATATCAGATACAAACACACTTGAACAAAATCCTGAGAACTGCGAAATCACAGACACATAGAATCAAACGAGATATTCGACAAGAGGATGAAAAAAAACATTTAGTCATAAACAATCTTATTGACGATAACAAACAATCAAATACATTTAAGACATTTGATAAAGAAATTCTTACCATCTTGAGGGTCTGTCACAGAAGAAACACTCCAAGTCCAACTAAATAAAACGAGATAGCAGAAGAGCAACCACAGGACCGCCATGGCGGCAGTGCAGTGCAGCACCAATTTTCCCACTAAAAAAAAAAAGATTTATTAAAGTTGTCACACTTTCTTGAAGAAGATCATTCACTTAACTTTCTCAGAAGGTCGATTATCAAGAAATAATTATTGAAAAAAGAAAAAAGAAAAAAGAAAAAGATGGAAGGGAATGGTTATGCTTCGTTTCCCATGAAAATCAACTCCACCCGTTTTTTGTTGCGACAAATGTAAACCAAAACGAACTCTACTATGATGTTTTGTTTGGGACGTGATTTGTCCGATGTATGAATTTGAAGTGTTCCTTTCTGTTTAATTTTCTCCGCCTGCCAGCCTTCCAATGTCAACAAGAACTCATGCCAGCTTCCAAAAGCGGCCATTTTTTAATATTCAAGGAACTCAGTAAACTACTGCATATATATACTAGGGAATATTATGGCCGAAGCCATTTTTGAACACCAGATAAAATACAAAATACATGATATAACATGTTAATTCTATCAACATTAGAATTTCACTAAAACTAAATAAAGTAAAGACATGTTCGGTGGAGAAATTTAGGCAAATGGATTTCTACCGACTCCAATTTTATAAAACAGGTCTCCTCTCCAAATTTCATGATTACCTTGGTTAACTAATTTAATTAAAATAACAAAACACATCTGACATATTACTATTTGTGACTAGTGGACTGTACCTTGTCAAATTTTTTCCCCTCTGCAAAACCCCTTCCTTTGTAAAACCCCAGCATATACGTAAAGCCATCTCCCCATTACTTCGAATGTGGAAAGCAAGCGTCTCCTCCGACACCACGTAGTACACAAATCCCATCGGCACTTCACAATCAGATGGAATCCTGATTCCCCAACGCCACTGCATCATGGGAGCTTTGAAAACCCACCCACATTTGTGCTCTATTAGTTTTGCCAGAATCTGCTTGCATTCCTTCAAAGAACCACCCAGGTTATTGCAGGCCATCGAACACACAGGTCAGAGTTTCGACACATGTTTTGGTTATTTCCTTGATAAGTATGATATCTTACTTGATTCTATTTTATTGAGTTATGATATGAGGATATGTACAAATACCTGAAATTCTGTTGTCTTGCATATGTAAATGCTAGAAAGAGTAAGAAATCCCAATTTTTCACTCTCCTTATGTACAACTGTCTAAGATGCCTATATTGACAGCAATTGGTTATACCGATCCTTACAATGGTTCATTTGAACCAGTGCAATGTATTAAGAAGGTGTCTTAATTGTTAGCAAAGAAATAAATGGATTATATAAACATTTAAAAAATGTCGTTATGGTTTATATGACAAGGAGTGGTTTGAGGTACTTCTTACGCCAACACATTGGCTCGATCAATCATTGAGTAGAATTTTTTGTGTTATTTATGTTCTAATCATAATACTATACATATAATATGCTTACATAATTTGGTTAAGCAGGATGTTGGGATCCATATTTTTCTCAAGATATAAGTTTTGCATATCAAAATTGTCGTCACAATTTCAAAAACAACAATGGATGTGTTGAGTTTATGTGTGCATGTATGGGTATTGGGATGGGCAACCTACTGGAAAGCTCTTGTATGTCATGTTGAAATTGAATGAAATGTGGTCTTCTTTTGGACTAAATTGTAAAAGGGAAACAATGTGGTTGTGTTCCACATTGATTTCACTATACTATTGGGGTTAGTTTATATAAACTTTTGTTCTAATGAGTTGTAAGCTTGCCCAGTGGAAAGGCTCTCCCTCGCGCGTGCCTGCGTAGGAGTGTGCAAATCAAGGATCCTATTTGCAGTGGAAAGGCTTGACTCGTGTGCTTCCACGACCTGGGCGCGTCGAATGTCGACCGGTCAGGGCCAGAAATAGTCACATAGTCTAACCTCGTTTTTGCTAAATTTTTCATTTTCCGTCAGTGACTCTTCACATGCACGAAGAGACACAAATTGTGTATTGATTGTGTATTCAATACAGAGATCGCAAATGACTACCAGTACATGACCTCTGGTATGACCTGGCCCTGCTATCTCTGCTGCCCCTTTGAATGCGTCGGCTACTTATGCTGAGAAGTCGGACAAGTTCAACGGTATGGACTTCAAGCGGTGGCAGCAGAAAATGTTGTTCTACCTCACAACATTGAACTTGGCTAGGTTCCTCACAAAGGAGGTCCCTACGCTTAAGGAAGGGGAACAGAATGCTGAATCTGTCAGTGCTGTTGAGGCTTGGAATCATTCTGATTTCCTATGCCAAAATTATGTCCTAAATGGACTGGCCGATGCGTTGTGCAACTTTTTCTGTGAAGAAAACGACCAAGGAACTATGTTAATCCCTCGATCGGAAGTATAAAACCGAGGATGCTGGAGCCAAAAAATTCCTTGTTAGCCGATTCTTGGATTTCAAGATGCTGGATTCCAAGGCTGTTTGTTAGAACAATATTTATTAAGTTTTGGTGATAACAAAAAGACAAATGGATTGATCGATCAGTTGTCGCATTTAACAAGTGCTATATTATCAGTTGGAGTTTTTCATGAAGAGATCAGCATTTGATTAGTTGGAGGAGTGCTAAACGACGGCGTCTTGATAAAGTTGGAACGACGTCGTTGGTATGCACAGTTACAGTTCAGCAGATATCTTCTTGAAGGGCTACAGCAGTTATTCGTGAAGATTCAGCAGATGGTATTCGATTTGAGTTCTATCGTGTTTTGCTAAGAAGTGTCAACGACAGCGTTTTGATAAGTTGGAACGACGTCGTGGAGTGCACTGTTTCGTATCAGCAGAAGAAATGTTCAGCAGACTCTTTGTTGAAGTAGTTCAGCAGTTGCTTAGTCTATTTGTTGAAGAAAGAGATACGACAGCGTTTGGTTTAGTTGGAACGACAGCGTTTTGGATTGATTAAGCAGAAGCGTTTCTTGTCATCCAGCAGATGCTCTACTTGTTGTATTTCAGCAGATGTATTTCTATGTTAGCAAAACGGCGTCACTTGATTAAATTGACACGACATCGTTTTATTGCTAAAGGAATCAGCAGATGGAAAAACGCGTACGCTTATCAGCAGATGAATTCTTCTAAGCGTTTTTCCAGTCGAAGCTTTCAACGAAGGTGAATATAAGTGCTGATGTTCAAAGTAATTTCAGGCGCAAGCTCTAAGTATTTGAAATACGATCGTTTGCTTATTTGGAAAAGATTT
>KQ998984.1:181357-198601 GCA_001598015.1 Dorcoceras hygrometricum
CTGTGATTCATGCCCAGCTCAGTGAGCTCGTTGATTATATTCATAGGGGCCGTGCTGACAAAAAGGGGGAAATAAGTGGCAGCCGAGGACCTCAACAGCCTGCTGGTACTCAAATCACAGGCAGTGCAGTAACTCCATCTTTTGAGCAAAGAGTTCAAATGGCTCAGAGGCGACTAGTTCAAACAGTTATCAATGCTGATGCTGCTACCAGAGAAAGTAAAGTCAAGACAGAGAGAGACAGGGAACGAAGAAGGAAAGAAGCAAAGTCTTTGAAAAGGAGGAGAAAAGATTAAATTTTCTTTCTGCTGTGCTGATTTGTACACATCCTATGTACAATTTTTGTTGGTTAATGAAAATTGTTTTCCAGCAGATTGTGTGCAATTTATTTTTGCATATTTTGATTGTCTCGGCTGCTGAAGGTTTTGTCATCACCAAAAAGGGGGAAATTGTTAGAACAATATTCATTAAGTTTTGGTGATAACAAAAAGACAAATTTACAGAGCTTTCTCTTCGTTGATATTTCAAAAAGCTCAGACTCGAAGAACATTTCGTTTTGATCTTCTTTAGATAAACATTCGAGTCAATCTTCTGGTTGTTCATTGTTGATACCAGAAGATATTTACAGTCTCTTGATTCGTGTTCTCATTGATATATTTGATAGAGTCTGTAAACGAACTGTCTTTTAAGAAGTTCGTAAAACGTTCAAAACATTGTAAACCAGCAGCGAAGTCTGCGTCAAGTATTGTAAAGCGCTAGGAGTTCTCGTAGCTGCGGGTTACGGGAGCGGGTGTTTGTAGAAAGGCTACACACATCAAAGTCTTTTAGTGCTACCTTCCGAGGAGGAAGAAGGGGAGACGTAGGATATTTATATCCGAACTTCCAGAAACAAACTCTCGACTCAATCTCTTATTTACGCATTTATTTTGTGTTGCGCTTAGTTCATTGTTCACAAACCAATCGGCCTATTTCCGCACATATTTTGTTGGCTGAGAAGTTTGCTTATAACTGAGAACCAAACATTTTAAAAGAACTTTGAAATAGAAAAATCGAAAGAGTTCATTCAACCCCCCCCTTCTGAACTCCTATTTGCTTAGTGATCCTATTTCCGGGGACCATCACTGTTATAAGTTAAGTTCAAGAACTTCAACTTATTCTCCACGATATTCACGCAGAGGGGATGACCTTAAGTGAATCTTTCCAGGTGGCTGCGATTATCTAGAAACTGCCACCAGCATGGAAATAGTTCAAAATTTATTTGAAGCACACGAAAGGAGATGAACGTCGAAGAACTTATTGTCCGCCTTCGAATGAAGAAGACAATAGGAACTCTGAAAGGCGTTTCTTTACTCCTAATGTTGCCAAAGCAAATGTTGTTGAACATGACCAAAAATATAAGGAGAAAAAAAAGCCAGGGTCATCATGGAAAGACTCTAAATTGGGAGCAAGGAAAGACACATTCAAGAAGAAATTCGTGTGGAAGTGTTACAATTGTGATGGGATGGGTCACAAGGTTTCGGAACTTAAGAAACCGAAGAGAGCTCGAGAGACTAACACCGTGGATGACATTTCTCATGATGTCTCAAATATAAGTTCTATGCAGTTGTTTCTGAAGTAAATCTGATTGGTTCAAATCCAAGAGAGTGGTGGATTGATACTGGTGCCACTCGACATGTCTGCTCCGATAAGGAGATCTTTGCTACTCTACAAGAATCCGAAAGTGGTGATAAGCTGTACATGGGAAATTCAACAACTTCTGAAATCAAGGGAGAAGGAAAGGTGGTCTTCAAGATGACTTCTGGAAAGGAACTGACTCTGAACAACGTTCTTTACGTCCCGGATATTAGAAGAATTTGGTATCCGGTTCTCTATTGAATAAGCATGGTTTCGTATTGTTTTTGAGTCTGACAAGGTCGTTGTGTCTAAAAATGGAAGGTATGCTGGTAGGGGATATGTGAGTGATGGTTTGTTTAAACTAGATTTAATGGCCATTAAGCCTAAAATGAATAAAGTTAATCCTTCTGCTTATTTGCTTGAGTCTCCTTACTTGTGGCATGTTAGACTAGGTCACACAAACTACGACACAATTTGCAGATTGATTAATTTAAAAAACATATCTATTTCCAATTTTATAGACAAGAGCCACAAATGTGAAATCTGCGTTGAAGTAAAACAAACAATATCGTCTTTCAAAACAATTGAAAGAAATACTGAATCCCTTGATTTAATTCACACGGATGTATGTGATTTGAAAGGAGTGCAAACTTGTGGAGGAATCAAGTATTTGACGATAGCACTAAGTATTATAGCGTTCATCTTCTTAAAAGCAAAGATAATAGGCAAATTCATCATTTACAAAAACGAAGTTGAAAAGAAACTTAACAAGAAGATTAAAGCGCTACGAAGTGATCGTGGAGGAGAATATGAATCTCCATTTGCCGAGCTATGTGCTCAGCATGGAATCAGACATTAGATAGCTGCACCTTATTCTCCACAACAAAATGGCATTGCCGAAAGGAAAAAATCGTACTTTTAAAGAAATGATGAATGCACTTCTTCTAAGTTCCGATTTACCACACAACATGTGGGGGGAAGCTGTTCTGACAGCCAATTACCTTCTAAATAAGGTATCCCGAAAAACAAAATAAAAGTTCATATGAGTTATGGAAAGGAAGACCACCTTCCTATAAATACTTGCGAGTGTGGGGGTGTCTTGCCAAAGTGGTAGTGTCGACCCCTAAAAGGGTGAAAATATGACCAAAAACTGTTGATTGCATTTTCATAGGATATGCTCAAAATAGTAGTGCTTACCGATTTCTTGTGTATAAGTCTGAGTTATCTGATATTCACAAGAATATAATAATGGAATCAAAAAATCCTCATTTTTTGAACACGAGTTCCCATACAAGTCTCATGAAGAACTCAGTTCTTAAAAAGATCACATGGCCAAGTGACACAAGACCAAGAGGTTGACGATGAGGTGGGACCCAGAAGAAGCAAGAGACCTAGGATAGAGAAATCTTTTGGTTCAGATTTCTATACTTTCCTGATGGAAAATGAAACTCGGATTTGAAGATGCCATTAATTTTCCAGAAGGTCCTCTTTGGAAAGAGACGATTTATTCAGAGATCGAATCGATTATGCAAAATCACACGTGGGAATTGGTGGATCTTCCTCCCGGAAACAAACCTTTGGGTTGTAAATGGATATTCAAAAGGAAGACGAATTCAGATGAAACCATTGATAAATACAAAGCCAGGTTGGTAATCAAATGTTACCGTCAACGAGAAGGACTTGATTACTTTGATACTTATTCTCCTGTGACAAGAATAACCTCTATCGAAGTGATACTCGCCATTGTTGTATTGCGGAATCATTGTATACATCAAATGAGTGTAAAACTGCTCAAAATGTAGATTTGGAAGAAGAGATTTACATGGAACAACCTTGAGTGTTTTTCTGCTCCTGGACAGGAAAATAAAGTCTGTAAATTGGTGAAATCCTTAGGGTTAAAACAAGCACCAAAGCAGTGGCATGAAAAATTTTGATAAAGCAATGATTGAAAGTGGATTTAAAGTCGATGAATATGATAAATGTGTGTACATCAAAGACTCTGAAGATGGATATGTCATTTTGTGTATTTATGTTGATGACATGCTTATCATTGGGAGTAATTGTCACGCCCCGAAACCGAGACTCATGACATCGGCAATATTAAACAATTATAAAATTGTAAAACATTAAGCCATCATAGCATAGCTCAAACCAGTCTATTAAATATCCAAAATGAAATCGTTTCTACATCGAAAAATCAGAGAAATTTGCGGAAGCGAAAATAATTAAATTACATCAACAAAGCTGAATCTTCACCAGCCCCAGAACTGTTCTTGTTCTTCTTCTTCTACCTGCTCTTCATTCTTATCTGGGTGGAGAAGTAAGGGGTGAGTGTTTGGGGAAACACTCAGCAAGTGGGGGATACCATTCGAGCATAACAATTATACATATATATATATGACTGAATTCAGAGCAGAACATAATCAGAACAGAGAAGAGAATAATAGAGCAGAGCATAACATAACAGATAGCATGACAGATAGCATGACAGATAGCACTGATGATTGCTTCGTATCTATGGTTTACTGATCAGTCCCTAATTTTTACTCCTCTAAGGGGTCGAGGCCATGTGGTTACACCAAGTAACCCAGAGTACGGAATATTCCGTAGACCCATATTACGATAGCAAAAATCAGTGCAAACGGAGCTTGAAACGAAACAGAAATCTGAAGTGAATAATTGCTCGAATAGTAGGCTCAAAACAGAATTCTTACATGAATAGTATATATAATATATATCAACCGAATATAATAATAGCAAAAGCCCACTTACCGGAATCAGAATTTTCGGGTGAAATCTGGTGTGAAATCTGGTAGCACGAACCCTGCTGTTCGAACGAAGTTTGGCAGTAAATCGATTGCACGAAATTTTTCTAAGTCTCGCACACGCTGGATCGTAATTTGCACAGGGTGAAATCTGACAGATTTCCTACAGGATTTCAACGTGAGTTTGCTGCTTTTCTTACTGAGGGATTTTCGAATGGTGTGTGATTTCTGCAATCACAATCGAGTATTTATAGGCGTGGGAGTGAGGGTAATCAAAGGCCTGTCATTTAAGGCTTTAATTCTCTGCCTTTATGGCCATAAAATGGTTGTTACGAATGCACAATTTATGCCTTGGAATTAAGAGGTTTAATTAGCTTTTAATCCTCCTAAATCGACGGTTAAAATTGAGAAATCTGATCTGAATGCACGCCGAAATTGCTGGGATTTCGTGAGCCAGAGATCTGAATTTTTGTGTCGTGAAATCTGAATCTTGTGAAGTCTGAATTTACGTGGAGAAATCTGCGCTTCTCGGGCTAATCGCTAGAGAAATCTAAAGATAGAGTTGACTCGCGTTGACATCTGTCAAGACATCGGATCCCATCGATACGGCGTCGCATCCTTCCCGCGCCACGCCTATCAGATCTCTCGCTCGCGCATCAGACCTCTCAATTACGGGAGAGATCTGTTTTCGCATGCGTAAGTTCTACGACGTCGTTCAGGTTGTGCGCCAGATCTCTCTTTCGCGCACCCGCGTGCCCACGCAACAGATCTCTCTTCGCCCGCGCGCCAAAACTGATCTCTCAACAACGCTACTTCTACACGGCGTCGTTTCCACTTGGTCTAAACGCTGTCGTTTTGCTAAAAACACGCTGCGGACGCCTGCGCGCCTCTCGAGTTCAGATCTCTCCCACAATTCTGGGTTGACCGCGAGAGGTCTGCTTTGACCGGGAGAAATCTGTTTGACCCGATTTTTTTTTTGTTTTTTTTTCGGGTTTTCACAGTAATGATAAGATGATTAAATCCAAAAAGAAAATGTTGAGTTCAAGATTTGACATGAAAGATATGGGCCTAGCTGATGTGATTCCTGTGATCAAAATTCATCGTACATCAGAAGGACTTGTACTTAGTCAGTCACACTATGTTCGACAAAATTCTTGAAATATTCAACAAAGAAGATTCAGCATTAGCTAAAACACCGACAGATTCAAGTCAAAATCTATCTAAAACTCGAGGTGAGTGTGTTTCTCAACTAGAATACTCACGAGTTATTGGAAGTTTAATGTACTTAATGAGTTGCACAAGGCCAGATACTGCGTTTGCGGTAAGCAAATTTAAGTTGATTCACGAGTAATTCGGGAGCTGAACACTGGAAATCAATTGTACGATTGCTAAGATATTTAAGATATACTCGTGACCATGGGTTCCACTAGATATCCTGCTGTTATCGAAGGATACAGTGATGCCAATTGGATTTATGATATGAAAGACTCGAAGTATACTAGTGGATTCGTTTTCTTAATGAGTTGCACAAGGCCAGATACTGCGTTTGCGGTAAGCAAATTTAAGTTGATTCACGAGTAATTCGGGAGCTGAACACTGGAAATCAATTGTACGATTGCTAAGATATTTAAGATATACTCGTGACCATGGGTTCCACTAGATATCCTGCTGTTATCGAAGGATACAGTGATGCCAATTGGATTTATGATATGAAAGACTCGAAGTATACTAGTGGATTCGTTTTCACTTTAGGTGGTGCAACAATTATGTGGAAATCCTCAAAAACAAACTATAATAGCCAGATCCACCATGGAATCTGAATTTATAGCCCTCGACAAATGCGTTGAAGAAGCTGAATGGCTACGGTTATTTGTGGAAGATATTCCGAGATGGCCTAAGCTTGCGTCAGCTATTTGTATTCACTGTGATAGCCAGTCTGCCATCGGTAGAGCTCATAGCAGTATGTATAATGGTAAGTCTAGACACATATGCCGCCAACACAATACCATTCGACAACTACTCTCGATTGGAATGATCTCAATTGACTATATAAAGTCAAAGAATAATCTTGTAGATCCATTAACCAAAGGGTTAAATAGAGAGTTAGTTGCAAAGTCATCGAGGGGAATGGACTTAAGCCTATAGAATAAATTGGTGCAAAGGAAAACCCAACCTATGCTGACTTGAGATCCCAAGAACTAGGTTCAATGGGACAACCTAATTGCACAGACTTAATGGATCACTGGGAGGGTTACCCTCATCCATTCCTATGATGAAACAGTGAGAGTGTATGATAAACATATGACTTTTAATGATTCTGGATGATCAGAAGATGAGTGATATTCTCAGAATCACCTATGCGAGAGAGAAGTGGGGCTGCTTCAAAGGAATTGCAAGGCTCAATTCTACAAGCTTTCGCAGAACCAGACAAGTGTTCATGGCCAAAACGAACATAATCATGAGAACTGAATTGTGTCAGGAAGAATCCTGTGTGAAGTACATTTTGACTTACACAAACGATAGAATAGTTCAATGACAACGTATCAACTGTTCACCAGTAAATGGATGCGTTTTACGATGGAAGGTTCAAAGGATAGAAACTACCTCTCCTATGCAGATTCAACCATAGAACTGTGTCACAAAATTTCTATCCTTACCATTTACATTCATGTGGGGGATTGTTGGATCGAATGAAATGTGGGCTTCGTTTGGGCTAAAGTGGAAAGGAAAATCAATGTGGTTGTGTCCCACATTGATTTAACTATACTATTGGGTTTAGTTTATATAAAGTTTTGTTCTAATTAGTTGTCAGCTTGCCTAATGGAAATGCTCTCTCTTGCGCGTGCCTGCGTAGGGGGGTACAAATCAAGGGCCCGATTTGCATCGGAAAGGCTTGACTCGTGTGCGTCCGTGACCTGGGCGCGTCGAATGTCGGATCGGTCAGGCCCAGAAATGGTCACATAGTCTAACCCCGTTTGCTAAATTTTTCATTTTCCGTCTGTGACTCTTCACATGCAGAAAGAGACACAAATTGTGTATTGATTGTGTATTCAATACAGGCATCCCAAAGGACTATCAGTACATGACCTCTGGGATGCCCTAGGCAGCTGAAGAGTCTCATGTTTTCCTATATATACAACCAACATTCTCCATTCCAAAACACAACACATCTCCATTCTCTACACGTCTCCACACTGATATAATGAAGGTGCGGTTCAGTTCGTCGGTGTAGCGTAGCCTCGTGCTTTTGGTTACCTGCTCGGTTCCGTCGTACCCTGGGAAACAGACACCACGTGCAGCTTGGTCCTTGGAAGCACTCGGGCAAGGTGAATCTGTTTTAAGGGAACTGTGTTAGAAGACAAGCATCGATTTACTTTCTGTTCCTGACACTGTTTTTCAATCCAATTATTTCTTTTTATTCTGAATCCCTCTATTGCCTAACATGTCAAGCTGCTGACATTACACCACTTGATCTGGATAACTAGGTGGGTCATAAAAGAGTGGTGCTAGATCTTAATAGCTAATACTCTCTCTACTAAGATAGGACCGACGGTCAAGAATGGGTATTGATTTTGAAGGAAAATAAGACAGCACCAGCAATTAGACACGCACCTCCCCAAACTCATATGCCTAATAGTTCGACCCTAACGCACACAATAGGTGCACTCTGTGCTGCCTAATGTATAAGAAATAAAGTTGAATCTTGACTAATAGCTATAACTTTTGACCTAGCGGTAAACGCTTGATCCTAACATGATACTTTTATTTACTGTATTGTTGGTGGATATTGTTGCCGGTGGAGATCAATGCTATGGGCAAATGCATCTTCAATGTTGATTCCATTAAATTTGGATAATCATTGGGTTGCACATGTAGTGAATGTAAAGGATGAAACCATTACCATATATGATTGCAACTTTGGGTGCTGCAGAGCTCAAGACATAGATGATGATATTCGGCTAGTAGAATATGTGGGTCGACATCTTCTATTTGGACAATTGCATATCATAGAGAATTTCCACGGAATGACACCAAGTATGTTTTAAAACTTATTTGGTATAGATTTTTTAAAAAAATTATCCATATGATTTTAGTACAGTTTATGAATTTTAAATAATTTATTTTACAGCTTGATCAAAACATTTGAGGTTGAATTGTCTCATCTAAGTCCCTGTGGACCGAATGATAAGATTGTCAATTCATATAGAAAATATTTAACAACATTTGTGTGATATAGTCAAATGGATTTTGTAAATTAGGATGGTTGTGTCGATGTGAAGGTATAATTGGAGAATTTCTTTATTTTGAATGGTTTTTTAAGTTAGGATGGCTGTGTCGATGTGATGGTATGACCGGAGGATTTCTTTTTGAATGTTTTTGTGGACGTAATGCAGTATCATATATGTATGGCATAACTCCTTGTATGGAATGTAATACTTTGTATAACTCACTGCATCGACTAAATGCATTATTTTAATTGAATAGAATGCAATGTTTAACTCACTAAACTGTAATGTTTAACTAACTGCATTGTATGGTGTGACCACCTGCAACTAAAATTTATTTTTTTTGTCGACCAACTAAAATATATACATCAACCAACTGAAATATTTTTTTTGGTGACCATCTGACATATAGACATCGACCAACTGAAATATATACTTCAACCAACTGAAATATGTACATCAACCAACTGGAAATTTTATTTTTTTGTCAAACGAAACAAGAGTGAAGTAAAAAAAAAAACGTGAAAACGTATAGAAGCTTGGGCGCGGATTTTCAAGAAAAAAATACACTCGAATCTAGGGCACACCTATGTTCGTGGTTTTTACAACCTCGCGCCAGTGTAACTCAGTACACATGACAATTTCTAGAAGCCAGAGTGCAACCCCGTGTTGATCTTCAAGCGCCCTTGCACCCATCTCTGGAAGGCCTGACACGTGATTATCTAATTAGCATACAATCAGGATTTATTAATGTAAAGAGCGAAAATGAGTTAAAACTTGCTTTTTTGGCAAAAAAAATTTATGACATGAGCTCCCCATAGCACATCCCGAAAAAAATAAAATAATCAAAATAAGTATATAAACCTTCAAATAACTCAACCAAACATAACCAATTGTACCAGGCTCAATCACAAGGCTTGATAATAATATAATACAGTCCAACTAACTCCAAATAATATACAACTACATGGGGCATTCCCTCGTAAATTTTTAGACTTCATGCTTCATTAATATCTGGGAACTCGATTATACATCTCACGGTGAACTGAAAGCATAAACTTGAGCTCACAACTTAAAGAGCTCTAGTTCCTCTCAGTGCTTCCTCCTGAGCGGCTGAAGATGCCAACTATATAGCCTATCATATCCATACATATAAGAAATACGACAACTACCATGGAAGAGGAAATGAGTCAGAACCCTAGTACGAGATATGAAGAAACCATGAATATATAACATAGAAACAACAATGATGCTATATATGATTGTAATACATGAACTGGTGTAAGATATCAAGATATCAATAGTCAAAAGATACATACCAACAAATCAACATATGTTCAGTCCATGCCTCAGTGGACTGTGCCTAGGGATATCTCTCCATACTCGATGCCAGTAACTAAAACCATACCAAATCGAGGTGTCCAAAACCCTCAAGACACTATAATAGCGGATCCCAACTGAAGTACCAAAGTGTATCAAAGATAGATAGCCTCAACATCACATGCATCAGTGGCTTCAATGTGACATAAACAAAATATGTGTAGATAGAAGAACTATTTTACGTTAGTTTACACATTAATAACCAAATGAATACATGCAACTCAACATATACTATCACATAATTCAAGCAATAACAAATAAGTCATATATAGTATCATTACAAATCTATGTCAACATTGTGAAATAGTTGATCTCTATGTACCTTAACAATCTACAAAGTTAACAAAATTCCTCAAATACAGGCTGAGAAAGTTAACTCTGATAATCACCTAAATATGAGTTTAAATAGTTTATTATCATGAAGAAAGTCTCGTAACCATTTAAATTTTCAACTAATATTCTAACTTCAACTATTTAGAAATTCTAGTTCGCTAAACTCCTAATATAAGATAAAATGCTTGAAAACAACATTCAAATTTATAATTACACTATAAACATTCTAACTTGAATAGTACTAAAATATAACTCAAGCGACTAACTTTCTACAATTTCCAAACTCCACATATATCAATCCTATGGTATCAAACTATTCAATATTCAATTCAAACAACTCAAAAGTTCAAAAACTCGGAAGATGTAAATTTGAATTTTGAATTTATGCCAAACCTGAAAATTGTTCAATACCTCCAATCGGTTCAAACTTTGTACATACAACCATGAACATATAAAATATCAGTTATTTGAACTCAAATAATTTAAAATGGCCAATTTTCGAAACACTAACTCATGGTTTTATCTCAACTTGTAAGAAAATCCACACAACATTCTAAAACCGGGCTCCAAACAACATAAGGGAAGGGTTTTCGACGAAGGAAGACGGTAGTTTGTTAGACCCTAAAGTTTGACAGCGGGATTGGACTAGGATTGGACTAGTTCATTGAGCAGGATCGGTCCCATAAGGCTGGAACTCGATTGTGCTAGTTCTTTATGCGGAGAAACTGGTTCATGGTGCGAGCGAGACGCATCATGAAGTGCTGGTGCCTAGCACTAAGTTATGTGGGATAACTTAGACACAACCGGTTGGGAAATATTCATGAAAAACATGGCACATTTGAGTGGATGTGTGGGAACAAGAGCAGGAAGTTCAAGGCTTGGTCCAGGAAGTGCTTTGACTTGGTTGCTGCATGCATGGGCAATGTGCTGGCCGATTTCTTGGATAAGGCAAAACGGTGTTTTGAAGGCTGTTTTCAGACGTTCTCGGCTGTTTAGACAGGTGTTGGATGGTCTGAAGCATGCTGGACGCGTGTAGGTGCCTTGTTGCGACAGTTACTTGCAGTTACATGCATTGTTCATTGTCTCTTTGCATATATGCATGCCTTGAGTTGCACAAAGGCAATATGCACGAGTGTGGGAGCCTTTATGTGTAAACCTTGACTTCCTTTGTAATCTCTTGTGTGATAGTGAATTCAAAGGTTGGGCATTGCCCGTAATTGTTGTGCCATTTTTATATCGCTTGAGTGCGTGGGTTTTGGTTGGCTCTTTGTGAGATAAAATCACTAAAAATATACACACGAGTGTAGGGAGAAGGCTGATGAATCGGTGGGTGATTCAAGCCGCACGATGTTGGAAAAGAATCGGGTCTGTTGCGTTGCTTATACCTTGTGACAGTTGGTATCAGAGCCAGGTTTTGTTGTTGTCTTTGAATTTGTAGACGTTCAAATCATGGCTGATGAGGCAAGAAGTTCATCGTTGAATACCAATTCTGTTCGTGATTGAATTTCAAACTGGAAACCCGGATGCGTCGGGTGGATTTCTTGGCGTTCCCTCGGGACGCCCAACAGAAACGATATTCCAACAAGTTGAGGACTTGTTGCATTCTGTTGAAAGCAATATGGGTTTTGTTGCTGATATCTCTCGGTTTGTGGAAATCAAGATAGTTTCCTTTGGAGAAGAAATCGAATCTAGGCTTGATAGATTTGATATGGAGATCCAGGTGTTGAAGAAGGTTGTTGGTGCTGGTACAACGGGGAATGTCTCTTCTTCTTTAACCAAGTTCAAAGTGCCCGAACCAAAGCCATTTGGTGGTAAACGTTGCGCAAAGGAACTTGAGAACTTCCTTTGGGACATGGAGACATATTTCAAGGCAACGAGGGTGCCTGGTGAGGAGAAAGTATCCATAACCAGTATGTACCTGTCCGAGGATGCAAAGTTATGGTGGATGGCTCGTCTATCCGATGATGCTAGTGCGAACCGTGAAAAGACTGAGACTTGGGAGGCTCTGAAACGTGAATTGAAGGAGTAGTTCCTGCGTGGCAATACTTCATGGCTTGCTATGGCTCCCTTCGAAATTTGAAGCATTCGGGAACTACTCGGGATTATGTGAAGGAATTCAGTTCACTGATGTTGGATGTGCGGGATATGTCTGAGGAAGACAAACTCTTCAACTTTCTTTCGGGATTGCAGTCTTGGGCCCAAGCTGAATTGCGGAGGCAAGGTGTCAAGGATCTGACATCCGCCATTGCTACTGCCGGTGGGTTGGTAGATTTCAAAGACATTGGTTCTAATGATGTTGTCCCAAAGAATAATAATGGCAGGACAAGGGAAATGTCAAGTTTGTCAAGTCTGACAAATACAAAAAGAAGAATAAGAAAGATGGTGGCGCAAGCATCATTAAAGAAACCAAGGAAGCTTTTGTCTTTGGCAAGGCAAAGCGTGACAGCTTTATATGCAATGGGAATCATCGGATGCATGACTGTCCAAAGAAAGGGAAGCTTTCTGCCTTGGTTGTCGAGGAGGAGCACAAGCAGAATGATGAAGTGCCCTCACTAGTGAATCCTTTACAATGGTTGGATTCCTTACATGCGGAGCAAAGTTCCAATCCAAAGGCTTGATGTATGTGAAAGCCTTCATCAATGGTCAAGAGGTGTTGGCCATGGTGGACATTGGTGCTACTCATAACTTCATTGTAGAAAGAGAGGTTGCAAAGTTGGGTCTGAAATTGACTCAACACGCGAGCCAAATAAAAACGGTGAATTCAGAATCAAAACCCATCAAGGGTGTGACCAACGTCGAGTTGAGAGTAGGAAGTTGGTATGGGCAATACGGGTTGATGGTTGTCCCCCTTGATGACTTCGACGTCATTCTTGGTAACGAATTCTTAGTTGCTGCTCAAGTTGCTGTGATGACACACTTTGGGTGGGTTGTTGATTGCGGATGCCAACAATCCTTCTTTCATGAAAGGAGTCTATGATGTGGTCAACACCTCCGGAAAGAAAGCTGGTCCGATTTCGGCTATTCAGATCGAGAAGGGTCTGAGGCATGGTGTTGTTACATACCTTGCTGCCATGGTTGAGATCAAGGTTGATTACACCAGGAAGTTCTTGATGCAGTGGTGGGTCTTCTTGAGCAGTTTCGTGATATTATACCCATGGAATTGCCCAAGACTTTCACTCCTAGGTGTGCTGTTGATCATAAGATCAAATTGGAACCTGGTGCGGTGGTGCCATCCAAGGCTCCTTATCGGATGAGTCCCTCGAAATTATCGAATTGCGGAAACAATTGACAGAGTTGCTAGACAGTGGGATGATCCAGCCCTCCAAAGCTCCATTCGGGTCGCCGGTGTTGTTCCAAAAGAAACAGGACGGATCTCTAAGGATGTGCATTGATTACAGGGCATTGAATAAGGTTACTATAAAAAACAAGTACCCTATTCCGAATGTCCTGGACCTGTTTGACAAGCTGTCTAAGGCAAGGTACTTAACAAAGATCGATCTAAGATCAGGTTATTGGAAAGTACGGATTGCGGAGGGAGATGAACCAAAAACAACCTGTGTGACGAGGAATGGTTCATATGAATTTCTAGTTATGCCTTTCGGCCTAACAAATGCCCATGCTACTTTCTGTAACCTGATGAATGATGTGCTGTTTGAGTATTTGGATCGTTTTGTTGGTGGTATATCTCAATGATATCGTTGTCTATAGTGAATCTGTGGGAGATCAATTGCATGTGGAAGAAGTATTCTCTCGGCTTAGAGAATATTATTTGTTTGTTAAGAAGGAGAAATGTGAATTCTGTAGGGAGTAGATCACTTTCCTTGGGCATGTGATTAGCCAAGGGAAAGTCCATATGGACAAGAGCAAGGTGCAAGAAATCATGGATTGGTCCGCACCTAAGAAGGAGTCTGAACTAAGATCTTTCTTATGACTGACTAATTACTACCGTCGGTTTGTGCTGGGATATTCTCGGATTGTTGGGCCTTTGACTAACTTATTGCGGAAGGGCAACAATTATGTCTGTTCTGAGCAGTGCAATGAAGCATTCGAAACACTCAAGAAGGCTATGGTGTTTGAACCAGTGCTTAAGTTGCCAGAGTTTGACAAGCCATTTGAGGTGTACACTAATGCGTCAGATCGTGCACTTGGTGGGGTGATGATGCAGGAAAGGCATCCCATTGCCTTTTAAATTCGGAAACTGAAAGATGCGGAGGTGAGGTATTCCACTCACGAGAAGGAAATGATGGCAAAGGTGCATTGCTTAGAGGTGTGGAGGATTTATTTGCTGGGCATTGTGTTTGTGGTGTTCAAAGACAATGTCGTCAACAGTTACTTCAAAATGCAGAAGAAGCTCATTGCTAAGCAAGCTCGTTGGCAAGAGTTTCTAACTGAATTTGATTTTCAGTGGGTGCATAAAGCTGGTAAGCACAACGAAGTTGCTGATGCCCTTAGTCAAAAATATGTGCATGACTATGTGGCCGCTTTGACGGTGATTGATTCTGATTTCTGTGGGAGAATTCGGGAGGCATTTGTGCTGGACCAGGTATATCAAAAGCTGCTCGATCAAGTGCGGAATGGGGATATTCGAAAGTACTGGATCGATGATGGCCTTCTGTTTGCCAAGGGAAGTAGGGCTTATGTTCTAGTGGCCCTCTTCGAAAAGAGCTGTTGCAGGAAACTCATGATCCACAATGGGCTGGTCACCCGGGAGCCGCTCGCATGCTGGCCTTACTGTCTTGAAAGTACTATTGGCCAAAGATGGAGGACGATGTGGAGCATTATGTTCGAACTTGTCTTGTTTGCCAACTGGACAAGACTAAAAGATTGAAGGAAGCAGGGCTGTTGCAACCTCTACCTACCCCTGAACGTCCATGGCAGTCGGTTTCTATGGACTTCATCCTTGGGTTTCCAAGGTTGAATGGGTTGACATCTATTCTTGTTGTGGTTGATCGCTTCTCAAAGTATGCAGTGTTCATTGGTGCTCCTAAGGTATGTTCGACTGAACATACTGTAGAATTGTTCTTTAAGAATGTAATCAAATTCTTTGGAATTCCACAAGATATCGTGAGTGATAGGGATACAAGGTTCACATGAAGATTCTGGGATGCTTTATTCAATATGATGGGTTCGGAGTTGAAATTATCTATTGCCAATCACCCTCAAACTGATGGGCAGACTGAGAGAATGAATCAGTTGTTGGAGGAATATATGAGGAATTATGTTACTGCAAGTCAGTGCAATTGGGTGGATTTTCTTGATGTGGCGCAGTTCTCATATAACCTGCACAAGTCATCTGTTACTGGCTTGAGTCCCTTTGAGTTGCTATATGGGTTTCAACCATCAGCACCACATGAAGTTGCCTTGCAGAAAAGTGGGAGTGAGTGTCATGCTGCTTATCAGTTTGCAAGTCAAAGCAGGAGTTGTTGGATGAAGCTAAAGACAGTTTAGCAAAGGCTCAACGCAGAATGAATAAGTATGCAGATAAAAGCAGAAGGCATGTCGAATTTCATATTGGTGAGCGAGTTCTCTTAAAGTTAACTCCTCAAATGTGGAAGAAAATTAGTGCCAAGAGAGTGCATCGCGGGTTGATTCCTCGATATGATGGCCCCTTTGAAGTGGTGAACAAGGTGGACAGTGTTTTTTATCGGTTGACATTGCCAGAAAGGTTGACTATTCACCCAACTTTTCATGTGATTTCTGAAGAAATTCAGGGAAGATGATCAAACCCGTCGAGTCGGACGCCTGCAGTGGTGCGGTACCAGTTTGATCGAAAAGTTTAAAATATCTTGGATGATCGAGTTCTGGGCCAAAGAAAGAAATATCGGCGAGTTGATTACTTAATCCAGTGGATGGGCGAGTCCGAGGAAGATGCTATTTGGATCCGAAACGTTAACTTGTGGAAATTTGAGGATGAAATTGCTAAGTATAAAAATCAAAAGTCGATGAAGGTGGCTTCAATGAGGACATCGAGTTCTTCTAGTGGGGGTGGTTTGTTAACCGCAAGCTTGACAGCTAGATTGGTCTAGGATTGGACTAGTTCTTTGGGGGAATAGACTAGTTCATTGGGGGAATGGACTAGTTCATTGGGCAGAATCGGTCCTGTTGGGTTGTCGATCCGGATCCGCACCCCGGCAGGCAGCGGAAGAACAAAAATTTGACCGCGATGCGATCAATACGAATAATCAAACAGTTCTACGTATCAACATACATAGGGTGTTTAGCAAGTCACCTGTCTGGCACTTGCGCCTGGCTCCAACCGGTGTTTCAAGAACCCGTTCTCGGTTGATTGCGGTAGATTCGTCAATCCGGTCCACGACCAGACTCGAGGCTCCTCCGTCAGACTGCACTAGAAGTCCTGACGAGATCAGCACGATCAGATTCTCCTCGTCGAACTGGCCGGAACAAATTTCCGACGACGATCGGCGGCGGGCGGCGGCGGCGCACGGCGGGCGGCGGCGGCGGCGCTTGGAGAGGAGAAGTGGGCGGCTGATTTTAGGGTTTTGTGTCTAGGGTATGAGTGATTAATGATAACTCTTAATTAAGTCTCTTAAGTCTAGACATATATAGACTTAAAGTTGGACTTGGGCCGGTCACGGGCCCGAGTCCAAATGACGATATAAATCGCTGCGACTTCATCGTAACTCCGATCGCCGATCAGATCGGACCGATCGACTCAGTTTCCAAAACTGAATGTTATGATGTGAAAAACAATTTTTCAGATCATCTAACCCTAAATAGCAAAATGACCGTTTTGCCCCTCAACAGAGTCAAATCCCGGTTTGACCCCTGTTGACTTTTAGGAAGTCGTACTTCCCGAAATCCTCTTCTCGTGCTCACACATTGAGCTGAGTATCCGTGTGAGAATTTCGAATCCAGTACTTGTGTGACCCTCAATGGTTCAGGGATACAGCTAGCCGTGGGCCCACAAC
>KQ998984.1:205166-220894 GCA_001598015.1 Dorcoceras hygrometricum
GAAGACAACGCAACTGCTGAATTCTAACAAAGGAATTGCAACTGCTGAATTAGTTCAATAGGAATGCACCTGCTGGTGTTAACAAAGAAATATACCTGCTGGTTTTAGCAAAAGAAATGCACCTGCTGATGAACAGTGCACCAACTGGAATTTACGAAAGAAATACAACGACTGAAATATTTCAATAGGAATGCACCTGCTGATGTACAGTGCATCTGCTGATTTTATGAAAACAACGCAACTGCTGAATTCTAACAAAGGAATTGCAGCTGCTGAACTTACGATAACAATGCAGCTGCTGATTTTCAACAAGGAAGTGCAACTGCTGATTTTAACAAGGAAAGATGCACCTGCTGATGAACAGTGCATCTGCTGGAATTTACGAAAGACAGTTGTAATATCAAAACAATGACCGCGCTACCAGCCATCGCCTATTAAACCAGACTTTATACTGATTCAACTAGCAACTACTGATTACACAATCATCAAATCCCGACATTACGGAAAAAAAAAGAAAGAACATTCGTAAACATTATAACAATGCAGCTGCTGAATCTTAACAAGGAGATACAGCTGCTGGAACATAACTCGACATTCGTAACATCAAAACAACAACTATGCCATCAGCAGTTGCCTATCAAACCATACTTTATAATGATTCAACTAGCAACTACCGATTACACAATCATCAAATCTTGATATTACGACTTTTAAACTGAAGAACATTCATAGACTTTCTTGAACAATCGAATCCTCAGTTCTTTGAAACATTCATAACTTTCTGGAAAACATTTTGGAAACATCAATATCATTTCAAAACATCATTTTGAACCCATATTTCCTTTCATTTTTCATGTTTAGAACATCTTAAAACATGAACTTCGAAACTTTCAATAACATATAGGCAAGAAGACTCAGAAACATGAATATATGCTTTAAATGGTGAGTCAAGTAACAGCTTTTACTTGCCTTAACCGTAGCTTTGCAGCAGCAGCTGATCCCTGCAGAATTCTTCCCCTTGAGCAATACACGAACTTCTCTGCAAATAACTTTGAAGAACACAGGAGGATTTCTTTGAAAATGATAAAGATCTTTCTTCAAAACAGGTCTAAATACCGAAGGGATTAGTGGCAAGCTACTTGTAATATTTAGCATGACACACTTTAAACAAGTTGCAGTATTTTAATAAAAACTCCCTTCTAACCATTTTAAATTTGTAAAGTACCAAACCTTTTTCAAAAGAAATCATTTCACCTCCTTAAAATATTTTTCGATCGATTTAAACCAGCTCGTGCATCACTCTTTGGAGTCATCTGCTGGTTCCAGCCGCAGCGCATCTCATTTCTGAAATTAATTAAAATCAGCAAATACATAACATTTAAAATTGCCAATTTGGCCCATGAGATCAATAAAATGAATAAATGTGGTTCTATGGATTTTGGGGCGTTACAATGGAGGTCAGAACAAGGATCAGCGCAGTTTTCCCTCTCGTGAGCATGATAGACAGGGCAAAGAAGAGGTTGACGAGCTGGCAGCCCGCATGGATAGCATGGAACTGGTGATGGCTAGGTTCCAGCGGATGAGTCCTCAGGTTTTCAATGGGGATGAGTCTAGTGAGGATGCTGACTCTTGGTTGCAGCATATCATGGGTCTATTCAACCGTGTGCAGTATGATGATGAGCTCAAGTTGAGCTTAGCTACTTTCCAGTTGAGGAAAGGTGCGGAGCGTTGGTGGAGAGGTGCTTCGAGGACTTTGGAAGAGACTGGAGTGGGGATTTCATGGGACAGTTTCTGTGTTGCTTTTCATCAGGAGTATATCCCGGAGTCCTACGTGAACGCACGAGAGCGTGAGTTTGATAACTTGGAGCAAGGTTCCATGTATGCTAGAGAGTATGCCCGTAGGTTTTCTTCCCTTCTTGCGTATGTGCCGCATGTTGCTGGCCGAGAGAGAGCGAAGAGGACTAAATTTATTGAAGGGCTGAATGAGGAGCTGTATACCTTGGTTTTGTCGAGTAAACCGAAGAGCTATGCAGAGGCTGTGGATAGTGCGATTGATATCGAGGAAGGGTTGAGGAACCGTCGGTCTCGTAGGCCGCAGGTGGCGCAAAGTAGTCGTCCAGTGGTTCAGGGAGCGCAACCTTCCCAGTCATCCCAGTCGTCTCAGCCTTCCCCACAGCAGCAGTTAGCTCAGCAGTCGGGACGCCAGAGGTTTAGGCCTCGTGGTCACCAGTTCAAGAAGAAAGGAGGTTCTAGTTCTTCTGGTACTGGTAGTTCTAGCAGCAGTGGCTCCAAGGGTGAGTATGTGGATTTAGCTGGATCTCAGCAAGTTGCAGCACCACCGCAGGGACGTGGTGGATCGTCTAGGGATCGCCTTTTCCTGGACAGCAGCAGCGATTGGGAGAGACTCAGATAGGCCGTTCCAGAATCCTGGTCCGTCACGTTTCGGACAGTCTTCCCAGCAGCATATCGCGTTTTCCCCAGCAAGCCCAAGTGAATGCCATTACTAGGGAGCAGGCGGAGGGCACGCCGAGCGGGGTGATTTCAGGTAATTGTCTTGTTTTCAATTATCCTGCGCGTGTGTTGTTTGACACTGGTGCATCACATTCGTTTATTGCTGATGCTTTTGTGATTGAGCGTGGTCTGTGTACCACTGTTTTGCACGATGTTGTTTCTGTCGCAACTCCCGCTGGCGCGAGCCTACTCTCCCAAGAAGTTGTACTGGACGACATTCTTAGGTTCGGAGAGAACGTACTAGTAGCGAACCTGATTAGGAAAACGTTGTGGGATTTCGACTGTATCATATGAATGGACGTTCTGTCTAGTTATAAGGCCTCCGTGGATTGCTTCCATGGGATCGTGCATTTTAGGCCTTAGTTTGGCGAGAAGTGGAACTTCTACGGCCACGATTCTCAGTCGAAGATTCCGTTGATCTCAGCGATGGGGATGTTTAGCCTGCTGTCAGCAGAGAATGCTGGTTTTACGATTTATGCGATGGACGCATCTTCTTCTTCGCGTGTGCAGCTTAGTGACGTTCCAGTGGCGCGTCATTTTCCCGATGTGTTTCCGAAGGAGATTCCTGGTTTTCCCCCAAGTAGGGAAATTGACTTCAGTATTGAGTTGGTGCCTGTCACAGCTCCGATTTCTCGTGCACCGTATCGCTTAGCGCCTGCTGAGTTGAGAGAGCTCAAGGTGAAGCTGGATGATTTGCTGGAGAAAGGTTTTATTAGGCCTAGCATGTCGCCGTGGGGAGCGCCTATCTTGTTTGTTAAGAAGGAGGGAACAATGAGGATGTGCATAGATTTCCACCAGCTGAATAAGGCTACTGTTAAGAATAAGTACTCATTGCCTAGGATCGATGACTTGTTCGATCAGCTGCAAGGCTCTGCTGTGTATTCGAAAATCGATCTACGTTCAGGGTACCATTAGCTAAGGATAAGAGATAAAGATGTTGCGAAGACTGCCTTTCGTACGAGGTACGGGCATTTCGAGTTTCTGGTTATGCCTTTTGGATTGACGAATGCCCCAGAAGTTTTCATGGATTTTATGAATAGGGTCTTTCGAGAGTTCATCGATCAGTTTGTCATAGTGTTCATAGACGACATCTTGGTGTATTCGAAGACTCCTTTGGAGCACAAGGAGCATTTGAGAGTTGTTCTTCAGACGCTTAGAGACTCGCAGCTATACGCTAAGTTTTCTAAGTGCGAGTTTTGGCTGGATCGTGTTGTGTTTTTGGGTCATGTAATTTCAGCAGAGGGGATTTTGGTTGATCCCAGTAAGGTAGAAGCTGTTGTCAGTTGGGAACGCCCCAAAAGTGTGACGGAGGTTCGTAGTTTCTTGGGTCTGGCTGGCTATTATCGTCGTTTTATCGAATGATTTTCTAGCATAGCTAAGCCAATGACACAGTTGACCCAGAAGGACAAGAGTTTTGTTTGGACTGAGAAATGTGAGAACAGTTTTCAGTTGCTCAAAGAGAAGTTAACCTCTGCGCCTGTGTTAGCTTTACTGTCTGGTTCAGGTGGTTACATGGTGTGTTCAGATGCTTCGCTCAATGGATTGCGGCAGCTGAAACCGCATGAGACTCGATACCCAGTTCATGATTTGGAGCTAGCAGCTGTAGTTTTTGCTTTGAATATTTGGCATCATTATTTGTATGGCGAACAGTTTGTCGTGTATTCAGACTACAAGAGCCTTCAGTATTTGTTTTCCCAGCCAGATCTGAATATGAGACAGCGTAGATGGATGGAGCTGCTTAAGGATTTTGAGTGTGAGATCCAATACCAGCCTGGGAAAGTGAATGTAGTTGCTGATGCATTGAGCAGAAAGGCTCAAGGAGCGATGCTTGCATCGTTGTATTCTTCTAAGGACCGTGAGAATCTTAGCAGTAATGGTTGGCGGTTCTACCCAGCTGAGGATTTCGTTGTGGTTTCTTCTTTTCATGTTGAGCCACAGGTTTTTGTGAGCATTAGAGCTGCTCAAAGGACAGATCCTTCCATCCATGAGCTAAAGCTGAAGGTAAGAGCTGGACAGCTTGAGAACTATTCTGTTTCGTCTGATGGTTGTTTGAGGTTCCGTGGCCGGCTGGTTGTGCCAAACCTCATAGACTTGAAGGAACAGATTTTGAGAGAAGCGCACTGCAGTAGATACAGTGTTCATCCTGGCGTGAGGAAGATGTACCAAGCGCTGAAGCCTCACTTCTGGTGGGATGGATTGAAGAGTGACGTTGCTGATTTTGTGGCCAAGTGTCTAAATTGTCAGCAAGTAAGGCTGAAAGGATGAGACTTGATGGTATATTGCAGAGCCTGGAAGTGCCCCAATGGAATTGGGAGCACATAGCGATGGATTTTGTGACGCATCTGCCTCGTTCCAGCAGAGGGTGCGATGCTGTTTGGGTGGTTGTAGACAGATTGTCAAAGTCTGCGCACTTCATTCCCTATGGTATGACGTTTTCGTTGAAAAAAATGGAGAAACTGTACATAGATTTTGTAGTACATCTGCATTGTGTGCCTATTTCGATTGTTTCAGACAGAGATTCGAGGTTTACTTCCAGGTGTTGAAAGAGTTTGCAAGCAGCTTTAGGTACCAGATTGGCTATGCGTAAAGTGTATCACCACCAATCAGATGGCCAATCTGAGCGAACTATCCAGATTTTGGAGGATATGCTAAGAGCTGTTGTTATGGACTTCGGTGGTAGCTGGCAGGATTCACTGTATTTGGTGGAATTTTCCTATAATAACAGCTACCAGGTGACGATTGGCATGGCACCGTTTGAGGCGTTATATGGCAGAAAGTGCAGATCGTCTGTGTGTTGGGAAGAAGTGGGGGAGAAGCAGCTGTCTTCTCCAGAGTTTGTGCAACAGATGAGAGATCATGTGGATCTAATCCGTCAATGTATGAAAGTTGCATAAGATCGCCAAGCCAGCTATGCAAATAAGAGGCGTAGGCCTTTATAGTTTCAAGTTGGTGATCGTGTTTTCCTTATGGTTTCTCCTGTCCGTAGCGTTATGCGTTTTGGTCTGAAGGGTAAGTTAGCTCCTCGTTATGTTGGTCCTTATGAGATCTTAGAGAGGATTGGCCCTTTAGCTTATCGACTGTTGATGCCAGTAGAATTTTCTTCTCTACATGATGTATTTCATGTTTCCATGTTGAGGAAGTATGAGCCAGATGATCGCCAAGCCAGCTATGCAAATAAGAGGCGTAGGCCTTTATAGTTTCAAGTTGGTGATCGTGTTTTCCTTATGGTTTCTCCTGTCCGTAGCGTTATGCGTTTTGGTCTGAAGGGTAAGTTAGCTCCTCGTTATGTTGGTCCTTATGAGATCTTAGAGAGGATTGGCCCTTTAGCTTATCGACTGTTGATGCCAGTAGAATTTTCTTCTCTACATGATGTATTTCATGTTTCCATGTTGAGGAAGTATGAGCCAGATCCGTCTCATGTATTGGGAACAGACGAGGTAGAGCTTGATCAGACTTTAAGTTACGTTGAGTACCCTTTGCAGATCTTGGATAGGAAGGAGAAGCAGTTGAGAAATAAAACCATTCCGTTGGTGATGGTTCAGTGGAGCAAGCATGGTAGAGAGGAAGCTACCTGGCAACTGGAAGAGAAGATGCAGCGGGAGTGGCCGCATCTGTTTGAGTAAGCCTTGCGATAGATTCCAGTAGTAAGCTTGTTTCCAGTCATCTTGAACCCCTGGGTTCAGTTGAGTTGTTCCTGGACTTGTTGATTTCGAGGACGAAATCGTGTCTTAGTGGGGGAGAGATGTGAGACCCGAACTTTCTGCTGTTCAGATGTTGATCGGGATAGGACCAGTTGTGAGTCGATGTGCTTGGATTAGCCATCGGAATTGATTAAGTGTTGAATCCAGCTGTGTGAAGATATCAGGTGTTGCGTGGTGACATCTGTTCAGGTGTTGCATCAGCCGTGAGTAATTGCTTTCAGATGCTGCGTGCTAGTTGAGGCACTATGAAGCATTTGGGGCAGCAGCGTGTTTTCAGTAGCGGGTGTTGGTACGTCGTTGTTTGGATTAGTTGGAACGACAACGTTTTGGTGTAGCGCTAGAAATCAACTGTTGGGTTGAGCTTGTATCCAACTGCTGATTGAGGGAGCAGCTGTTGAGTGAGTGATCAGCTGTTGGTTATTCGATCGGCAGTAGGTAGCAGGTGACGTGTCCCTCTGCGACATCGTTCGATTTAGTTGAGCGGGGTATCGATGTAAGGATTCAGCTGATGCGAGATTCAGCTGTTTGGGATATCAGTTGCAATAGCTGATATTGTCGGTGGCTCTAGTTAGTCAGTAGTGACTATTAATATGGGACTTGGTCCTTGCGTTCAATTATTGTTTCCCGACACTTAGAAATATTTCCCGTGAACCTTATCTTGTCAAGATACCCTAGTTACTGTTCACAGTAATATTCTTCGTTTCAATTGCCATCGGAAGATAGATCCGACGAGAGCGAGAGTGGTAGCATTGGACTCCTCTTGCTAAGGCGTTTCGTCTCATACCCTTTTCGTAGGCAGAAGAGGAGTTGGAAGAGGATCGTAGAGACATCTCCCTTTTCTAGCTTGTGAGCATAAGCGTCGCATTTTGCATCCCATCCTAGCTTTTTGGGGTAAGTAAGATTTTGCCTTTAAGCTTGTTAGAGCTTTTCGTGGTAATAGAAAGGTAGAATTGGCGCTGGTGGAGCTGTAACTCCCAGCTGCTATGTTTCTGAGTTGTAGTCCTTGAGCAGTTGCTTGAATTGGCTAGTTTTCTAGCTTGTGAGCATAAGCGTCGCATTTTGCATCCCATCCTAGCTTTTTGGGGTAAGTAAGATTTTGCCTTTAAGCTTGTTAGAGCTTTTCGTGGTAATAGAAAGGTAGAATTGGCGCTGGTGGAGCTGTAACTCCCAGCTGCTATGTTTCTGAGTTGTAGTCCTTGAGCAGTTGCTTGAATTGGCTAGCAGGTGGTGGATCTGTGTTGCTAGGACTGCCATTGTAGCAATCTGGATGTGCTAGGTATAATTCAGAAGTTAAGGTACGGATGTTGAGCTTTGTTACAGCTACTGGATGAGCGTAGATTATATGATTTGCTGTGTATGCTCTTTCATATTATTATTGTGCATGTTTATAATATCAGCTGTTGCATTTGCATACACGCATATTCAGCTGTTGAGCTCTGTTTTGCTAGCTATGCCTTGTATTCGATCTGAACGTACCAGGATGCTGGGCTTAAGGACGAGCGGGTAACTCCCGTATACCTTAAAGCTGGAGGCGCGCGGGTAACTCCCGTCCCTCATCTCCCTGCTGGGACTATTAGCCTCTATGGGTGGAGTGGGTAGCTCCCACACCTCATGAGTAGGCAACAGCAGGTTGAGCTATTGTTGCATCTGGTGCAGTATACGTGAGACGAGTGGGTAGATCCCATATACTCAGTATACATTCTGTGACTACTGTCCTTCAGTTGTCCTGCTCCAGCTGTTGAGTTGTGTTATCCAGATGTCTAGTTGTGTTTGAGATCTCTCAGCTTTCAGCTTCTGGTTATACTTCGATCTTCTGCATAGCATTTGCATGTTTATCTACTGCTTTCTGTTTGCTGTATTGTTGCTCTCCGTACTGGGGTTTGACCCCGAGGTCCCTCTGGGTCTGTGTGTTGTTGCATGCTGGTTGTACAGTTTTTCCAGGATTTACAGCTGGGCATGGCTTTGATCCAGCTGGTGGTGCCCCAGGTGGTGGATAGAGTGTCCCAGTTAGCGTATAGCATATTATGTGTACTAGTGCTGTCAGTCGGGGAATGCCCTGTGCTTTAGCTTTAATTCAGCTGTAGCATTGCCAGCTGTTGTATTGTTGCTAGTAATTGTATTGAGGTACTGTTGTATTTCGAAATGTAAACTAGGATTATTTTAAGTATTGTGTTATTTTAAATTATCTGTTTTAACCGTCAGGCCAAGCGAAAATTTTAAGACACTTTTTATTGCTTCCGCTATGATTTTGCGTGGTTTAACTCAGAGTGTGCACGAGGCCTGACAGTTACTTTGTTTTTCTTGAACAATAAATGAATTTTATGCGGAATACGTTCAATCAAACAGTGAACGTAAAATGAAAGCATGTAATAAAGATGATAGAAATAGAGATTTATTTATGGAAGTTCGAAGAAATGTTTCTACGTCTCCCTTTCTTCCTAACAAGAAAGGATTTCCACTAGAAGACTTTGACTAAAATACAGAGTATCCTAATCCAATCAGTCAGGCCGTACTCGAGCTGAACTCCTAGTCTCACAATACACCATCTCGCATGCTGTGTTTAAAATTTGTTTAAGGCTCTCTCATGAACAAGAATTTAATACAATGTCAAACTAAGTTTCAGCAACGAGCTGAACACTTATAAGAAGTGAATAGGAAATCGCTTTCTGAGCTGGTTTCATTTGAGCTACTAAGGTTTAGAATACCTGTGTCGCATCATTGTAAACTAATTAGCTTTTCAAATTTATACTATTTGGATCAAATGATAATAAATGTTACCAGTAGACACGTCGTATATATCCAAAGGATTTTCCTGCTGACCATTTAATGCTTGCACTGTTCTTCGTACGTCTTCGTTAATTGCTTGCCTCTTTTAGCATACATTCCGCCGTTCTCAGTTTATATCAGATCTTTGTCCTGTCTGGATATTTCTAAAAGTAGTCCCAATGACTATAAGAGATCTTGAGATGTCAACACATCAAATCAAGCAAATTGCCGAATATTGTACCTCAAAATCTGATCGTACCCTGAAGTTCCCTGATCTGATCTTATAGACATTCTAAGCCGATCTGGTCTAAGCTGATCTTGCTCTGCTATTTCAGCTTAGGCCTCTAAGCTGATCTGATCGATGTCTTTGTTCTGTGCTGTTCCATCTTAGGCATTCTCAGCTGATCTGAACCAATTATGCTCTGAGTTGTTCACTCTTCTCGTCTAAGCTGCTTTTATTCTCATCTGTTTTTATCTGCTCTAAGCTGCTTCTGTCTGAGCTGATTTTCCGAACTGATCTATTTTAAGCTCTGAGCTGCTCTTGTAAGCTCTAAGCGATCTGATTCTCTCCATGCTGAAATGCTCTAAACTGATATGATCACCCGATCTGAATGCTTGTTTTGAATATCTGAACAGTTCCCCTGAGCAATACTTTGCTAAGATAATCTGAAAATCTAAATTTAATAAGACAAACACTGATCTGAATACCTTGAGCTGAGTTGTCTTTGCTCAGCTTAGCTCCGATCTGATCTGAATAAGCAACGCATTAAGTTCTGATCTGATCTAATCGTTTAGTCTCTGAGTTGATTTACTTAGGTGATCTTTTGTCTTCACCAAAAATTATCCATCAATTTCGCTCTTTTTGGTGATGACAAAGCATATGACGATAAAGAGATTTTATATACTTGTAAAATATTTACAATCAGCTATTCAGAAACAAATCTAAACCCCTAAGCTGGTTCCTTAAAGCAGCTTTCTCTTTTTACTGCTACCTTCCCACTTTTTAGCATTTCGGAGTTCTTTATGGCAATCAACCACTTCAGCAACTTGTGATCTGAGTGATGTCATCTCACTGGAAATATACTGATGGCTTCGTGAATTTGACGGACTAGAATGGTTTCCAACGCCGACTAAGTAGTGTTGATGTTGGCCACCACATTATCATCCTTATGTAGAACAGATGTCTAAACTGTTGAGAGTCGTACTTTAGATATGTCTGTTTATCACATCTTTGAATGGAGGATTCCAAATATGCAATGACTCTTTTCATCGTGGTAAGTTCTGAAGCTATATCGAATGTTACCGGGGTACCTGTAGAGATGCCGATAGGCGGTTTATCTGAAGAGACAGCATGGGCAAGATCTGGTGTCACTACTGTATCAGCTCGTTGTTCTGTAAAATGTACAATTTCCAAACCCGAAGAGCTGGTAACCTAATGTTCCACATTATCATCTAAATCGGAGAGAGAAGAAAGAAAAATATCAGAATCTGTTGGACTAGGTGGGATAAAATCACTTTGAGCCTCATGCGCATCGACTGGAGCCGGTTGCTCCTCCACTGGAGCCGATCGCTCCACCACTGGAGCCATAGCCGCTCCATCAACTTGCGGAATTTTGGAGGAAATATGCTCACCACAGTGAGAATCCGGATCGCTCACCACCAGAGCTCCCTCAGGCATTATCTTGCTTAATAAATGTTGCTCAGCTGATTTAGAGAAGGTGAGTTGAGCGAGCTGAGATTTGAACTCTTGCCAGGAGACGCCATGAGTTATGTCCATTGAGTTAGCATGGTCTGTCGATTTTTCTGGAAAAGTAATAGGAAGAACGGCCTTAGCTTGATAGAACCCAAAACGTTGCCTGACTTAGTCCAGTTCAGCTTCCAACACTCGGATTGCCATTAGATCACGATTTGCCGATGGGTTATCCTGGTGAACTACTTCCAATGATCTGCTACAGCCTTGCACATTCTTTGCTCAACCATATTAAACCAGATAAGCTCCCTTCATTGGACCATTTCAGATGCCTTTTCTGTCTCAGCCCATGGAAACAAAGAATCTTCAATCTTAGCCATCTGTTTCACTAGCGTCATTGAAGTAATCTTGTTCATCCTAAATCCAGTGTGGAACTTGCTCCATTCATTGAACAAGTGAATTTTTGGGTCCATGTTGTCCTTGATATCTTGAATAAGCAGCAAGCAATGCTCCTCAACTGGGTTCAGGCGATCGATGAGAGACAAGACTTCCGTTCCCTTAGTAGAAGGGTCAATCTTGGGCAAGAAGTGGGTCGTCCAATTTATCTCCCTGATCTCTACTGGAGGAAACACAAATCCGCCACCAGACACTGTGGAAGACACTACCATAGTTGATTTTTTTGTCTCCACCTGACTGATAGTATCTCTCAAAGTCGATTCTGCAGTTTCCTTACCATCTGTGATCATCTTAACTGGAGAGAAAGGTTGTGAAGAGTTGTTGGTGCCTCAGCCTCAACTGGAATAGCAGGAACAGAGACGAGAACTGATTCAGCTTGGACGATAGATATAGAATTTACCTTCTTGGCCTTTTAGTCCTCAGCTCTTTCTTTATCTCTGGCAGACTTAAAGACATTGTGGACTCAGAATCAGATGGTGCAAAGGTGATTTTGCATTTAGTATCTTGGCCACCTGTTCTGGCTGCAGCTAGCTGAGTCATGGGACGCTCGTCTGCGTCTGAGCTGGTCTGAGAACGTGATTGTACTGGAGCAACAGAGATTCCCGCCGCTTGCTTTTCTGGACTATCTGATTTTCTTCGGCTCAACACCAACTGCTTTATCTCTAGAAAGCTTGCTCCCTTCAGTGGCTGTGGGAGATGAAGCTTGGTTTTTATTCAAGTAAGTGTGAACAGACTTGGTGTTCAACACTTTAAGGGGATGAAGAGCCACGACTCCTGAAGGTCCGTTTTAACCAACTTCTCTAGCATTAGGCTGAGCTGCACGGCGTGCCCTTGCGATTGCTTGCCAGGCATGGAAATCATAGCAGCCAAAGTTTGAAACAGCACGTGCACGCAATTAATTTTAATCCCAGCGCTGATCGCCACTATCATATCAAAATGTTCCGTAGTAACAACATCAAATGAACCAGCTTTGGCAGTCAGCGACTTGGCCACAATATCATTCAACAGCCAGTATTCCACCTTCATCTCCCTCTTTTTGCATGTAGGAGTCGATGCTTCGTTGTCGTAGGATTCACCGCTCGCCTTTGTGCGTGGATATCCTATGCTATCTGAGGCGATAATAGTGTGATAAATCTCTGGCCAGAGTACTAGATGTGTTTTAGGTAAATGGGTTTACCTAGTAACACACGTGATGTCACTATTTGATCTCCGAGATGCATGCATGGTTATTGGATCTCTAGCGACTCTCGATTTACCAATGGTCGTTGATCTGATCGGGATATTTGTGTTGAAAGGACCGTACTGTACGCTAACCATGACCAACTGGTTCTTGCAGGCACTATCAGTGATACCTAGGGGATCATGGAGCGATGTTGCTAGACGCTTTACCATGATCCGATGGGCTAGTCCGAAAAATGTGGTTTCAGAGTCGCACATGTTGTGGGCCCACGGCTAGCTGTATCCCTGAACCATTGAGGATCACACAAATACTAGTTTCTCGATTCCCGCATGGAAATTAAGCTCAATTTGTTGAGCATAGGAGGAGGAAGGATGAAAGTGTGACTTTCTAAAGGTCAACAGGGGTCAAAATGCAATTTCCCTAAATTTTGGGCTAGTTTGACTATCCTTGAAACTTGGAGGGGCTGAACTGCAATTTTACACTAGGTGGTCTGAAAAATTGTTTTCGCATCATAATACTCAGTTTTGTAAACTGTGTAGATCGGTCCGATCTGATCGTCGATCGGGATTATGATGGAGCCACGGTGATGCAGTTGAACCGAATGTTTATACGGGACTGGACCTGACCCAGGCCCATTGGGTCGGTTCAAGCCCATCACAAGTCTAAATATATATGTGTGCCTTATGGTTACATGACACAGAACAACTCCAAAAAAAAAAACCCTAGTCTTGGCCCCCCCTCTCCTTCTTTTCTCTACACGGCCGCCGCCCCTCTGTCGCGCCGCCGCTCGCCGTCGTGCGTCGCCGCCTGTCGTGGTCAGACTTGTTCCGACCGTCTCGACGAGGAGATTTCGATCGTGAAACATTCGTCACGTTTTCTAGTGCAGACTGACGAAGGGATCGTGATTTCAGTCGTGGACCAGATTAGGAGAACGACGACCGCCAACCGTTGAAGTGCCAATTTCCTCGTGAAATTGGTCGGAGCCCGGCGCCTAGACGCCAGCAAGGTACCAAATCAAACATCATATGTATGTTTATTTGCTATTATTATTATGTATTAACCGTTCCCGGTGCAAAATTTTGAAATCTTCCACTGCGCCCCGGGAGTGGGATTCGGATCCGCCGCTGCGCCAACAGTGGTATCAGAGCTTTGGTTCGGATCTGTCAATACATAAAATTGTACCTGTATTGCATCAGATCTCAAATTTCAAATTTCAGATTTCAAAAAAAAAAATTTTTTAGCCTGGCGCCGCCTCGCGCAACGTGCGGCACCAGCGTGCACGCAGCGTGCGGCAGGGGATGCGCGCCTGTCGCGCACACCCCTGCGCACGCTGGCCGGCGGACGTTGCGCCCGCTGGCCGGCACCCATGCACGCATGTCACGCACGGTGCTGCGCAACGCCGCACGGCATCTGCCGTCCCACCTGCACGACCCATGAGCACAGGTGGCCGCCCCCGTGCGCACGCGTTGCGCATAGGGGCGCGCTCAGCGTGCGGACGCTGTGCGGGCGGTGGTGCTCCGCCGTGCGACGTTCTCCTAAGCGGCGATGCGACGGCTGTTTTTGATTTCTAGGGTTTTTCGGGCCTGTCCCGGGCGGCCCGAGGGGTTTTCGGGCCAATATTTGATATTGGGCATTTTGATCGGACCAAAATTAATTTTTGAAATTTTTTAGATTTTGGACCTAAAATTGTTTTAAGCCCAATTTGATGCAATTAAAAATGACAAAATAAGATTTTATTTATAAAATATGATTTTATATTTAAAATACGATTTTGTTGAAAATTATCAAATTTGATTTGATTATTTTATTAATGTCAATTAATTGAATTGATTGTATTTTGGGATGATCGAAAGCCGTGCCCAATGTGTTAGGTGTATGCTAGGTTTTACAATTTTTGGTTGTTATATTGTTGATATCATTTCAAAGTGGGTCTGTTTGTGGCCCGTTCCCACCCCTTTAAATTGTACCCCTATTTGTCATGGCTATTTAAATGTAAATATTAGAATTAGTGGGATGACATTTTGAAGATGATGGAGATGATGATCAAAGATATTGAAGACTGAAGATTTGTAAAACTGGAAGCTGATGTAATAGGATTGCATTTGCATACTACATGTCACCTAGGACTGGCCCTAGATCCGTGCTTGGCAACCACGGATCGCATAGCTCTCGCTTATCGATCATCCCAATTATATATGCGTGATATATATCTGTTGAATCCGTAATTTTGAATTCGATTTAAAATTATTGAGATCAAATTTCAAAATTAAAATCTCTCATTTTAAATTTGATTTAAAATTTATATCAAGATTAAAAGTTTATTCGATAAACTAAGGGAATTTAAAACTGTTTAAAATTTCCTACCTTCCATCAACAATGAGTCTACGTCGATGCTACCCGTATACATGGCCCGGCTCATATTATTGAGGGGGTTATGTATGCCGAAAAGTTGTACACGTCATTGACACTCGCTGTGAGTTGGTTGGAACTCCCTTTAACGTTGGCTCATATTATTGGGGACGTTAAGGGGACCGTCCATCATGACTCAACATTGATGGGTCATCTTGACACGTGATAGTAATCGACGTATATTATTGGGCCCTTATTGGATGTGAGGTAAATACATGGAGGTTGCACCTGGTGCAATTGGGCTCTACCTTTTGAGGGTCATGATTGGCTGATATTATTCGGGATCATGATTTCTTGATCTTTCTCGATTTCATTAGAGGGTGGTGAAATCGTTAAAATAGTGGAGGGTAATTCATAAAACTAAATGACCATGTTTTATATCTTAGCGTTTTTCATAAATAGTCTGTAATGCATGTCTGTTTTTCTTTTCAGTATAAACTGCTATTATCATGTCTTCGATGAAAAATCCACTTACTGCTATACTGGATAGCAACAAGTTCACTGGTTTGAACTACCAAGATTGGCTTCGAAACCTCAAGATTGTCTTGGCTTCGGAGAAACTTCTCTACACGCTAGAGAAGACACCTCCGAAGGAAGCCCCTACCGATGACAGTCCTGAGGAGCTGGCAAAGCTGGAAAAATGGTGGTACGACGAGCTTAAGGCACGGTGTTATGTGATAGCATCGATGTCTAACGAAATTCAACGGCGTTTTGAGAAGACGGTGTATGCTGCTGACATACACCTTCATCTCAAGGAGCTGTATGGGGAAAACTCTCGGACTGAGAGGTTCACTACTGTCAAGGAGCTCATGACGAGCCGCATGCGCAATGGGACTTCGATCCGCGAGCATGGGGTTCATATGATTGGGCTCATTGAGAAGCTAGTGGGCCTTGATATCACGCTTCCACATGAGCTGTCTGTGGATCTGCTTCTCCTCTCCCTCCCTGCTGCGTTCGACCCCTTTGTGGTCAACTTTAACATGAACAAGCTGGAAGCCACCCTTGAAGAGGTGGT
>KQ998984.1:230051-252123 GCA_001598015.1 Dorcoceras hygrometricum
AATAAAGGTGGGCCTTATGGTTACAAGACACAAAACACCCCCAAAAAAAAAAACCCCTAGTCTGGGCCCCCCCCTCTCCTTCTTTTCTCTACACGGCCGCCGCCCCTCTGTCGCGCCGCCGCTCGCCGTCGTGCGCCGCCGCCTGTCGTGGTCAGACTTGTTCCGACCGTCTCGACGAGGAGATTTCGACCGTGAAACATTCGTCACGTTTTCTAGTGCAGATTGATGAAGGGATCGTGATTTCAGTCGTGGACCGGATTAGGAGAACGACGACCGCCAACCGTTGAAGTGCCAATTTCCTCGTGAAATTGGTCGGAGCCAGGCGCCTAGAAGCCAGCAAGGTACCAAATCAAACATCCTATGTATGTTTATTTGCTATTATTATTATGTATTAACCGTTCCCGGTGCAAAATTTTGAAATCTTCCGCTGCGCCCCGGGAGCGGGATCCGGATCTGCCGCTGCGCCAACAGAATCCACCAACAGATACTGTGCTCTCCAATTCCTTGGAATATGCAGGGGAAGTAGATATTGCCACAATTGAATTTTTGTTCTCCACCTGACTGACTGATAGGATCAATATGATCGAAAAACAGCCTTAGGAGTTCAGAAGGGGGGGGGGGGTTTGAATGAACTCCTTAGTATTTTTAAATTTTCGAAACCTTAAAATGATTTTTACAAGCGCCTCACTTAATTAAATCCGAGTTACCAGATTTAAGGTATCTCAGTCTCAAATTATATTTCTCAACTAACAAATAATGTGCGGAATGAAGTCGATCAATCTGTGAACAGTGTAATGATAAATACATGCAGTAAAGTAAAAGTTCAAGGTCGAGAGTTTGTTTATGGAAGTTCGGATATCAAATCATACGTCTCCCCTTCTTCCTTATTCAGGAAGGTTCCACTAGAAGACTTTGATGAGTACAGACACTGTAAACACCCAATCACCAAGCCTTGCTCCAGGTGAACTCCTAGCAACTCCAAATAACAACACGCAGACGCAGCTGCTGTTTACAAAAACTTTGATTTTCTCAAACGGATTTATGTAGCATGTTTGTTACAGACTCAATCTAGAATGAAACAGTGAAATACAATATGTTGAGTGCTGTAAATCTTCTGGTTTCTATACTATGAAACTCGATCCACACGGTGAACCAGAAGAAATATCTCGAAGATTTAGACGGTTAAGAACAGTGATGAAACTCTTCTTCGAGATTGAAAAACTGGACTTCAAAAGATTTAGCAATATATCTTTCCAGTGACTGTGTGAGCTTTTGAAAGATAGCGTCAATAGGCAATAAGCTCGAGAGTGATGAAGACGTAGAATAGACGAGAGAGAGAGAATTGGCAGAAGGCTTCTCAATTTGAAATCTTCAGCCTTTTATACCCTTTGTCTCCAACGGTCAATAAATTTCGCCTAAGGAAACAAAATCCTCTTTTGAATATATGTCCATCGCATATCCTTCTCCACAAAAATGGTAGTCTGCGCTTCGTCAGGGCCAAATTGTTGTATATCCATATTTCGGTAAACATCGTATAACGTCCTCTGTGTACTGTGTACTATTACCCAAAATAGCTCTGACATGTCTCCTTAATTCCAGGCAATTGTACGATTCAATCGTGATCATTGATTCTTTCCAATTTAAACATATGATCTCGTTTGAAGCTGTTCGTTCCTTACGCCTGAAAGCTCTTTCTGTTAAAACATTTCTTTCTGCCTTGCAATAAGTCGCTATCTCGCCGCTGATTGTGTATTCAAAGCTGTCACAACTGAATATATAGAGTTAACTGAGTGTTGCAACTTCTGAATGCAACCACAGAATGCAACAACTGAATGCAACAACTGAATGCACTGTCTTGACATCTGAAGGCTCTGTTATGCACATATCCCAAAATCTGAATCGTTCCCTAAAAGTTACATCTGATTCAAAGTAGCTTTACTCAACATCTGAATGCGTTCACTTCTGAAATAAAGACTTAATAACTGAACAAATACCAGAATATGATTTCATAGCCTCAACATATGAACTACTGTCACATCTGAAATAATTACCCGATGCCAGAATCTGATTACTCGTATATCTGATATTTGAAAGCTTTACATTTGAGATATTTAACCCGATATCTGAGTAGCGTTCCAACATCTGAATCATTCCCGAATAACACAATCTGATAGCAAATCAACTGTACCTGGAATAGAAAATCTTCAACCCGATAACTGAATACTTCAAACTGAACATACTTGTCTGTTAATTATAACAACTGATTGTCCAGATGTTAACCTGAGTTCAGCTTTTGTTATCACCAAAATTTATAAATTTTACTTAACACTGACAGTGTCTCCAAAGGTAGATTCTACAGCCTCCTCACCCTCTATGATCATCTTAATAGGAGAGGAAGGCGCAGAAGAGTTGTTGGCTATCTCAGCCTCACCTGGAATAGCAGGAACAGAGACGAAACTGATTCAGCTTGGACGATAGATATAGACTTTACCCTCTTGGGCTTTTAGTCCACAACTTTTTCTTTAACTCTGGTAGACTTAAAACATTTTAGACTCAGACAGATGGCACAAAGGTGATTTGTGTTTAGTATCTTGACCACCTGTTCTGGATCCAGCTAGCTTCGCCAGGGGGCGCTCGTTTGCTTCTGAGCTGGTCTTACAACATGATTGTGCTGAAGCATTAGAGCTCCTTGCCGCTTGCTTTGTCCTAACCACTTGTTTCTTCTTCAGCTCAGTAGCCTACTGGTTTATCCCCAGAAAGCTTGCTTCCTTCAGTGGATGTGGGAACTGAAGCTTGGTTTTTCTTCAAGTAAGTGTGAACAGACTTGGTGTTCAACGTTTTAAGAGGATGGAGAGCCACAGACTCCCCATGGTCAGGTTTATCCAAATTCTCCAGCAGTAGACTGTTTACCCGGGGTGGCCACCATGGTAGTGAGAACGTTTTACAAAACATGCGACCAGTTAGTCTTCAGACCAACACCATCCATAATCTCAAACCGGTCCACTGTTACCGCATCAAATGAACCTGTCTTAGCCGTCAGCGACTTGGCCATGATGTCATTCAAGAGCCTGTATTCAATCTTCATTTATTTTTTCTTGCTGGAAGGCTTGAACAGAACAGTCGTCACTGAGAATAGCACCTTCATATCAGCCACTTCTTTGGCCGGAAGCCTCGAGAAAGTAGTCATGCTGTTGAGTCCCTGTTTTAAAGAGATAGCAGGCACCGTTGTCAAGAATTAAAAATTTTGCACGCTGCTATTCAGAAGATTAGGTGCAATACCTCTGGTTCTTGAACACTTAAAAACAAGGACCCAACAATTGGTATCAGAGCAGGTTGTTCTTGAACGAGCACTTATTTTAAAACTCAGGTGCTATGTTTTAAATGTTTTTAACTGTTTTGAGAAGCTTATCGTATGAAGGCCAGTTAATTTGTTTTAATATAGAACCGATTTTCTCTTGATGAACTGTCACGGGATGCGCGAGTTCCGTGCGGATGCCAAGATTCTATTCTCGTTGTGCTATAAGATCACCTGGAGCGAGGCTCGGTGACAAGAACATGAGAAGAAATAGGAGAATGAAAATCTGAGCTTTTATCTGTTCACTGGTTCTTCTTATGTAAGTAACTCAGTAGCACATGCTTATTTGAAGCTTTTTTTTTGATGCTCTGATAGCTTTCAAAATTTTCTGTTTTGCGGATTCCAGCTGATGCTTAAAATATTTGTGTTTTAAAATGATTTGAGCTCATGTTATAAAAGACAGAGAGAGTGGCGTCGTTGTCTTTGTTAATTTGAGCTATGCATCAGTTCCAATTTCAAAATCATATAGCTCTTACATTCGGTTCTTCCCCAAAGCTGTTTTTGTTTTTCAAATTTAAAACTCCTGCTGTCACATTGTTTTTGTCGTGACAGTGTAGGGAGAGTTTTGATTTAAATTTTGGAAAAACCTGTTTTCGATCTCTTTTTGATTCCCACAAAAAGGGAGAGAATTGTTAGATCTTGCATTGATTATTTAAGGTTTTGTGTAAATCAAAAAGGGAGAGATTGATGGATCTGTGTAAACAGATCCTGATTAAGTTTTGAATTACACAAAACCTGTTATTGTGTTTCTAACAATTCTACTTAGTGTACAGATTCTAGCTATCGAAGAAAGATGTCGCGAAGCTGAATTTGTCCAGTCGATGGTTTGAAAAGATAAAGTTCACAGCTGGTTTGATTCATCATTGTAAACGGCAGCTCGATTGACAATGGAGACGTCCAAAGTTGAGTCAGTTGTTCGTAATCATGCAGAGGCCAAGTTGAACCAGCTGGAGCATAGTGAACCAGTTGGAACGATAAGAACCAGCTGCAAGCGCTAGAAGAGGAAGATGAACCAGCTGGAACATCAAAAGGGAACCAGCTGGAACATCTAAGTGGACCATCGATGATGATGTCATCGGTGACGACATCATGATCAGCAGATGAAGAAAGATCAGATGGTGCGAGAAGACCAGCTGGAGAGCTAAGCAATGATGACATCAGCAGTGACATCACAATCAGCAGAAAGCTACAGTAGAACCAGTCGATGGATGATCAAGACGCAAGAGATAAAGCGACGTCGTACAGAAAGATGTATCCAGTCGCAAGCTACTGTTCATCAGCAGATGATACTTGAAGTGAGCAATAGCAAAACGATGTCGTTTGGATAAATGGATACGACAGCGTTTTTCTTTCGCGCTAAGGATTCAGCAGAAGGACTTTGCGATGGAAATGACCAGCAAGCAGCTACAGTACATCCAGACGAGAGCTACAGTGATATAATCAACCAGTCGAGGATGCATAACAAACGATGTCGTTTGAATAAGTTGATACGACATCGTTTGATCTTACCAGTTGTTGAGAAATCCAGAGCATTTTACGACCAACGACTGGACAACCAGCTGCAAGCATATCTTCACCTGCTCAACCAGTCGCGAGCTACAATGCTTTGCATATCCATTCGTAGGAAATCCAGACGCAAGAAAAGCAGAAGTAGCGAAGAGTTGCAACCAGGCGCAAAGAATCCAGTGGCAAGAGACAGAGTGTCCAGGCGTAAAGAATGAAGAGTTATATCCAGTCGTAATAGTTGAAGTCTGGAACCAGCAGCGAAGCAGTTGACAAATTACGAAAAGTTACCAAAGCTGGATGCCAACTGCTGAGCTCATTTAAAATGTTGAAGATGACAAAAATCCTGAAAAAGAAAGGACACAAGGACAACTCCCTGTCGGTACTGTAAAGAACACATTTGAACGGGAAGATTTTGTGTCCAACAGACTTAATTTTGAACAGAGGCTTATATACGAAGGCATCGCCATTGAAGAGCAGTGCTGAGGTCGTGAGAATTGTTGTCGCAAAGAAAAAATTAATCAAAAGGAGACAACAATCAAAGGGAAGAAACCAGACTTTTGTAGAGCACTTTCCTAGTGTGTGAGAAATAGAAAAACAGAGAGTTGAGAGCTTCATTAGTAAAAATCTCACACACAGAGATTCATTTACATTCATTAGTGAATGAATCTACAAAACCATTTCACAATCAGTTACCGTCCAAGCACGATGACGTAAAACTCTGTGTATGTAGTATTTGAACAGAGACATTAAACAAGTTCTGAGTGAACAGCCAAGGGCTGGTAGAAGTCTAGGAGTTCTCGCAGCTGTTGGTTGCGGGATTGGGTCTGTACACGTTGTATAGATCAAATCTTCTAGTGGAGCCTTCCGAGGTGAAAGAAGGGGAGACGTAGGATATTGAGGTCCGAACTTCCAGAAACAAATATGCTGAGTATTGTATTGTTTAAGCTTTCAGCACTTGCACATTTTACTAGCATGCATATTTCAGAATATACACTTGCACACACAGTCGAACAGATTTATGTGGAACATAAATCTGTTTGCAGAGTTTTAAAATAAAAGGATTCATTTCTGGTGTTTTCCGCATGATTTTAAATCATACCAGATCTGTCTCCGGTGCTCTTGTTTTTAAGTGTTCAAGAACCAGAGGTATTGCACCTCATCTTCTGAATAGCAGCAAGCAAAAATTTTTAATTCTTGACAACGGCGCCTGCTATCTCTTTAAAACAGGGACCCAACGCATGCCCTCTGTTGGAAGTGGACACGTGTCATTCTAAGATTTAAAAACTTCTGAAATTACTTAGAGAATAACCGTCTGATTTAAAAGGAATTTGAAAAGACAAAATGATCTTAAACGTCGATTTTACTGTATCAGCACGAAAACATTAGTTCAAACACCTTGACAAGATCTGACTGTATTTTTCACTATGCTGTATCAGATCAGCACGGACCCGATCAGCTCAGAGACAATCCGTTGAGTTGTTCTTATCCGTTTGAATTTCTTTGTTCCCCCTGACAAATTCTCATAGAACATAAATAAGACAAATCTAAGAGACCCAAAGTATTTCTAAAATAAGAAAACTTAGTGTCCGGTAGAGGTTTTGTGAAAATATCAGCTACTTGCTGATCCGTTTGGAACATGCTCCACCCGAACGTCCTTCTTCAGTACGTGGTCTCTTATGAATGATGTCGTATGTAAATATTATTGGTCACATGATTTTTAGTTATAGCATGCAGAATATGGGTGCTTCAGCTGCATCAACACCCTAGTCCCTAAGCTGTTGTTGAATTCATAAGATCTTAGCACAACATCTCCCAACTGCTAGATACTCTGCCTCAGCTGTAGACATAGCGATGGATGTACGCTTCTTGAGAAACCATGAAATTAATCTGTCACACAAAAACTGACAAGTTCCACTCGTGTTACGCCGATCGATCTTAGATCATGCGTAATCTGCATCTGAGTCCCCAATTAAATTGAAACTTGAGTCTATGGGATACAAAGACCCACGTTCTGAGTGCCCTTTGCTACGTTCGAACTGACTAAGCTCTTCCTGCATAGCTTTTATCCAGCTTGGGTCTGCTAAGGCGTCATCTTTCTTTTTAGGTTCTATATGCGAGATGAATGCAAAGTTAAAATATTCGTCAATCATCTGGCCTCGAGTCCTGAGAGGTGCAGAAGGGTTACCGATGACCAGTTCGATGGATGATTTCTATTCCACAGGAAACCAAGTCTTTATGAGGCTGCTGCTTCTCCAGGTAGAGTATTTCCTTCGTTCTCCTCATCTATGTTTATAACTGAAGCTTCAGCGGACAACTTGCGTCTGTTGTGCTGGATCAGCTGGAACCTTGTCAGCTTTATCAGGTTGAGGTTCAGATCCTGGAACAACTTGGGTTTCCTCTACTGGAGCAGCTTGGGTGTCTTCTGCTAGAGAAACTTGGATGACATCCGCTGGATCAGCTTGGATGACTTCTGCTGGTCTTCGAACCTGTAACTCATCATCGCTTGATTCAAGGAGATTAGTAGATTCTAATCGATTGCTGATATCATTATGTGAAGCAATAGAATTTGAATAAAAACTAGACTCATCAAATTTAACATGTATTGACTCTTCAACTATCAGCATTTTGTTGTTAAAAACGCGATAAGCTTTGCTGACAGCTGAGTAACCAAGAAAAATACCAATGTCAGAACGTGCATCAAAAGCAGTTAAATGTTGTTTGCCATTATTATGGATTTAGCATCTACAACCAAAAATGTTTGGTAGCTTTCCATTCGAGATCTCATACGGATTTTTTGCATGCATTGTTCACCGCTTCATCCCAAAAATTTTGAGAAATCCCGGAATCAGCAAGCATAGTTTTAGCGGCTTCTTTTAAAGTATGATTACGGCGCTCATCGAGCCCATTTTGTTGAGGTGACCTAGCCACAGATAACTCATGCCTGATTCTTTTATGTTCAAGATAGGAGGATAATTTTTTGTTTAAAACCTCAGTACCATGATCACTCTTAATACAATCGATAGAAGAATATTTCTCATTTTGAAGCCGATTTAAAACATTTATCAGCTGGTCCACGGTCTGATATTTTGATTTAAAAATATTACTCGGGTGAACCTAGAGTAATCATCGACAATTACTAGGGTGTACTTCATTTCCCCTAAGCTGGTTACCTGGAGACGGCCAAATATTTCCATTTTCAATAGCTCTAAGCTCCGGGAAGAAGAGTTACAACCCTTGTTCTTAAAAGTAGACCTGACTTGCTTTCCGAGCTGACATGTTGAAGAAATTATCTTTTGTAAAATAAATTTTTGGTAGACCGGTGACCAAATCTTGCTTGCACAGACTGGCTATAGTTTTAAAATTTGTATGATTCATGTGTTTATGCCACAACCATGCTTAGAATAATTAGCAACCAAACATGTAGGTTCAGTCACAGCTGATCTGATCAGTTCACTTTGTAAGTGTTTCCCGATCTGTGTCCTGTTAGAACAGTCAGACCAGTTGGGTTGTGAACTGTGCAAGTGTGTTTGTGAAAATTTATCACATAATCATTATCACACAATTGACTAATGCTAATCAGATTATAGCAAAGATTTTCAACAAAGAGCACGTCTTTAATGATAACATTACCATGGACAATCTTACCCTTGCCCATAGTTTCACCTGTTGAGTTATCTTCGAAGACGATTTTTGGTCCTTTGGTGTATTTGATGTCTGAAAGAAACTTGTGTATATTGGTCATGTGTCTGGAGCATTCACTGTCCAGATACCATTTTGATCTCTTGAACACCTGCAATCAGAAAATAAATTTTTGGTACCTAATTGTACTTGGGTCCAGAAATTAACCCTTTCGGGAACCATACTTGAATTACTTTGACGGTTCTTCCAGTGTATGTGTCAAGTAGATGCATGAAAAATTAGTGCACGATCTTTTGAATCTTGGTTTTATATTCTGAACATTCAGATCATGTCAGAGCTGAACATTTCTTGTTTGCTTTCTCACCTTTCTCGAACCTTGCCTAGGCTGGTTCAAATTAGATGAATGTGAACCAGCTTTCACTCAGTACTTGTCCAGTCTGTTCTTTAGCCAGTTGGGCATGGAGTTGTCATGTTTAGCATAGCCTATATCAAAATTTCCCTTCTGGTTCAGCTTAGACACGTTCTGATCATCATACTTAACCGATTCAAGGGTATCATGTATCACACTAGCTTTGACAAAACTCATCTTTTTTAGCTTGTTATTAGCCAGATCTAATTGAGTACTTGTATCACTAGATCTGATTTCACCAGAGCTGAAGCCCAGTCCAGTCTTGCCATTAAATGTCTTCTAGACTTCATGCAGCTTGATGGTCCCTGGAAATAGGATCACTAAGCAAATAGGAGTTCAGAAGGGGGGGTTGAATGAACTCCTTCGATTTTTCTATTTCAAAGGTTCTTTTTAAAAACTTTTGGATTCTCAGTTATAAGCAAACTTCTCAGCCAACTAAAATAAGTGCGGAAATAGGCCGATTGGTTTGTGAACAATGAACAATGCGTAAACTCAAAGTAAATGCGTAAATAAGAGTTTGAGTCGAGAGTTTGTTTCTGGAAGTTCGGATATAAATATCCTAAGTCTCCCCTTCTTCCTCCTCGGAAGGTATCACTAGAAGACTTTGATACAAGTAGACAATCTACAAACACCCGATCCCAAAGCCAATAGCCTTGAGAACTCCTAGCACTTCACAACGTTTCACGCAGACTTCGCTGCTGGTTTACAAGATTTTGAACGTTTTACGAACTTCTTAAAAGACAGTTCGTTTACAGACTCTATCAAATAAATCAATGAGAACACGAAGCTAGAGACTGTAATTTGACTCGAAAGTTTATCTAATGAAGATCAAAAACGAATTGTTCTTCGAGTCTTGAGCTTTTTGAAATATCAAACGAGAGAAAGCTCTGTAAATATTTTGGCAGCGTTATAGCAAGATAGAATAGCGATTCGTTAGTTCTTCAAAGCCGCTGCTGATATTTATAGGCTTCGACTGCAACGGTAACATTAAATCCTCCAAAGGAAATAAATCCCGTTTGATCTTGCGACTGGATTGTCAAAGCTATCTTGCGACTGGATTGTCAAAGCTATCTTGCGACTGGATTGTCAAAGCTATCTTGCGACTGGATTGTCAAAGCTATCTTGCGACTGGATTGTCAAAGCTATCTTGCGACTGGATTGTCAAAGCTATCTTGCGACTGGATTGTCAAAGCTATCTTGCGACTGGATTGTCAAAGCTATCTTGCGACTGGATTGTCAAAGCTATCTTGCGACTGGATTGTCAAAGCTATCTTGCGACTGGTTACCTAAACGCTGTCGTTTTAACTTAATCATACGACATCGTTTGCAAATCTCTCGACTGGTTGTACTATACTGATAACTGCGACTGGATATATAAGCCACTGTTCACTGCGACTGAATTCTACCCACTGTTTACTGCGTCTGGAAACTGATAACTGTTCACTGCGACTGGGAACTGATAACTGTTCACTGTGACTGGTAGAATTACTTCAAAACGCCGTCGTTTCTAATACAAAATCTTGCGTCTTGATATACTGTTCCTCGCAACTAAAAAGGATTCCAGTCGACTGGTTTTTCTTTCCAATAGACAACACCAGATAACTTGTTCCATTTTGTTATCACCAAAACCATAAATTTTATCCTAACAATTTCCCCCTTTTTGGTGATGACAAAACTCTAGCAGCCGCAATAAATAGATAGACAAAAAGAATGAATTGCACAAGAACTGCTGAAAACCAAATTTTCATTTCACTGAAAGAGTTGTACATAAGATTTGTACAAAAATAAATTTTGATCAAAATCCTCTTCTCCTTCTAGAGGAACTACTTCTCTTTTCTCTTCTAGCCCTCTCTCTTTCTCTCTGCAATCTGTCAGACTCTTGAATATCTGCTTGACGAATTCTTTCAGCTACTTCTTCTACAGAGATAATAAGCCCGCTTTCAAAGAGATGTCGCCGTGCTTGTTCAACTCGTTCTTCAAAAGTCCCAGTGGTGCGTGGGAGAGTTGGAATTCTCACTGCACCACTGCTGCCAGCAGCATCACGAGGAGATGGAGGAATAGGCAAGGGACGACGCTCAACACGAACAGGAGGAGGGCGGCTGCTACTTCCACTTTCCCCCTTTTTGGCATCACCGCCTCGAATAAACTCGACGATATCAGCAAATTGGGTGGAGAGACTGAGAAGATCCGCTGATATTCTATTCTGAAACTCCAACTGATCATTGCGAAGGGCAGCCACTTGTCCATCCAAAGCATTAAGTTTGGCCTCGTGTGCTCTGTCGTTCTTCTTGAGATCAAGTAGATCTTGAAAAATAGTGCTAACCGAAGCCAACAAGCCTTTCTTGAGATCTTGTATTTGAGTGTAGCAAGCTGTATTAACTGCTTCTGCCCAAAATTTTTGTGAAATGCCTGAGTAAGCAATCATAGATCTAGCAGCTTCTTTTAAAGTACGATTTCTCCTCTCAGCTAGGCCATTCTGCTGAGGAGTTCTAGCTGCTGAAAGCTCATGCTTTACTCCAATGTCATCCAGATAAGAAGATAATTTTTGATTTAAAAACTCTGTACCTCAATCACTTCTTATCCGGTTGACAGTACAAGATTTATCATTTTGTAAACGTTTCAAAAGCTTAATCAACTGGTCAGCGGTATCTGATTTTGCTTTTAAAAACACCACCCATGTATATTTTGAAAAATCATCAATGACAACCAGGGTGTAGTTCATTCCCCCTAAGCTAGTTATAGAAACAGGACCAAAAAGATCCATATGTAAAAGCTCTAAGCTTCGGGAAGAACGTTTACCGCCTTTTGATTTGAAAGTAGACTTTATTTGTTTTCCCAGTTGACAAGCAGCACAAATCTTGTCTTTTGAAAAAGATATATTCGGCAGACCAGAAACCATCTCATGCGTGCTCAATTTAGCAATAGTTTTGAAATGCAAATGGTTCATTCGCTGGTGCCACAACCAGCTCTTGGAAGAGCCAGCTGCTAGACCCCATCCAAGCAAATCAACGGTCTTACCCAGCAGGTAGACCTAGCAACAGAGAAGAAACGGGCAAACACAGCGCCGCAATCTTCAGCGTAATCAACAGCAGTAGAAGAGCAAGGTTGCTCGAGAAAAATACCATGTTCTTGCTGTTGATTACGAAGAGCGTCTAGAGATTCAGAGTGGACGGCAGACAAAAGATCAAAAGTTTGGCTAGCAATCGCCGTCCATGGTTGCCCAGACACAAGATAGTGTCGATGATAATCTAAGAGTGTTCTGAACAACATTTCCCTGTACCTAGAAAGAATAAACAGTCTTCTCTTTACTGCCGTTTCTAGGGAGTCCGTCTCGGCCCACTCCAACATCAGTTTTTCTTTTGCTTTCAATGCCAGTAGAGCATCAAGATCGGTCAACTTATTCAGTGAAAAAGAATGAAAGAATTCAACTACATCAACCATCACTTGATCACGAAGCTCCACCAAAAATTCAATGTCTCCACAGATAATGTCTACTGCTTCTTGCGCAGGATTACTATGGATAAGCTCATCCTCCACCAATATTCCCTTCCCTTTATCGCGCATAGCAATAGATTCACCAACCTTTATCTTTGAGATCTCTGCAGCAGTGATGGACGGCAGCTTTAAGTCATCACAAATTTGCACCAGGAGATCATCGACAGACATGATCTACTCGAAGCTCCGCTTGCTGGCTGCAGATTTCTTACTCGAATCCCCAACTTCTATTGGTCCGGCTGCATCCAATTCCAAGAAGATGTGTTATAAACTTATAGAGGCCTGGTCCTCTTGATTTTCAGCTACAAATGCCTCATCAAAGGCCCGATCAAACCAGGTCTCATCCCGACCTCTGTGTGCATCATCTTGTGGTTCGCACACCATGTCCAATTGACTTAGGACTTGACGAATGGTGGCATCAGCATCCTCAAAAGTAATTTCCTGGACTGGTAAGAGCTCCTCAGTCGAAGGAATAGCAGCGATTGTTTCCTCAAGCACCAGTTTCTTAGCGGCAACTGGCTTGATTTTAGTGGTCCGTTTCTTTTTAATTATCGGAGCCACATCAGTATTAACACTTGCCTGCCTCTTCTTGGACACCGTCCTCTTGACCGGTGTTGGTTTGGCCCTAGGTGCATCGCCCACCTCCCCAACATTTTCATTTACCGACACAATGCGGTGTACAGTCTTTTCATTCAGAATGCGAGGAACAGGAAATGCCTTGGATTCACCAAGCTCCAAGCCGGGTATATTTTTCAACAAAACGCAAATTTGGATTGCATACCCCTTGGCTTGGCGAGAATCAGGAGTCACCATCTCCTTGAGTACTCCAAATAGTAGATTTCCCCAATTAATTTTGACGTCGAAAGTGATCGCCGTCATCAATAAGAAGCGATCCCGAGTCACGGCATCAAAAGACCCGGCTTTAACAAACAAAGACTTTGCCAAAAATCACTCAACAGACGGAACTGCATCTTCACTTCCTTCTTCAGACAAGAAACACTCACCTCCTTTTCAGAAGCAGAAAAGAGTTTTTGCGCGTTAGACAAGTGATCTCTGGGCACCTCCGATAGGTCTGTCAACCCCTCTGTAGGTAACCCAAACGCCGCAGCAAAGACAGATTCACTGATCTCAATAGCTGTGCCATTGATGGTACTGACAACCATGCCATCTCTCACAGACCCATTTTCAAAGAACTCGATAAGAGCTTGTTCATAAAAGATAGCTGGACAGCCTAAGAACTCCATTAAACCCGTCGAAACAAGTGATTCAAACATCTGGACAATACCAGCATCATCAATGCAAAAAACTGAGTCGAAATCAATGTGGTGGCTACGACTGAGCAAGGAAGACGCCATTTCCGATGAGTGGTAAAGAGTTAGAGTACCTGCAAGGTGTTTGATAGAGAGAAAGCTCGAAAATACGAGAACGCGAAGGATGCAAGGTAAGAGACGATAAACAGTAAGCGCGTAAAATATATAGGGAATACGAAAGGTTTTAGAGAGCGAACGATGTAGATGTGACTGTTGGAATGATGAAAAACACGTGTCAATCATCCAGAGGCGCGTACTATTTTGGGTAAAGATTTTCAAAATATTGCAACAGTACGGAGTAAAAGATTTTGCAAAATATTTTAAGTAAACAGAATATTTTCCAAAGAAAATTTGCAAAGTTAATATTTTAATTGTAGAAACGCGCGCCAAAAAGTAATGAGTCACAACTGCTGCGACTGGTTTTAAAACCTTGCAGCTTGTATTTTAATATATCGCTGGGTAACCAAGATCTAGTCATACATAAGTATCATCTGTATATATGCAACGTCTGAGTGTCCAGACGCAACATATTCAGATGACGTCACACTTATTAATCAGACTTGGTTTCCCTTGCGACTGTTACATACCTTGAGACTGGTGTTCTTCGACTGGTATATTTCGACTGGTAAACTTCGCGACTGGTACACCAGTCGACTGGTACTCTCCAATCGCAAATTGTCCCCTCGACTGGAGGCTACTGTTCCCCCTGAACAAGATACCTTCAACTGAAGTTGACAATTGCGTTCAACCTGTAACTGTTAGTACACATAAAATCAAGGCAATTCAAGGAGACCTAAAGAGTTTCTAAAATAAGAAAACTTAGCGTCCGGCAGAGGCTTTGTGAAAATATCAGCTACTTGCTGTTCAGTCGATACATACTCCAGCCGAACGTCCTTCTTAAGCACGTGGTCTCTTATGAAATGATGCCTTATATCAATGTGCTTGGTTCATGAATGCAGCACAGGATTCTGGGTGATAGCAATTGCACTTGTGTTGTCACAGAGAATTGGAGCGTCGGAAGCGTCAATGCCATAATCCTTCAACTGATGTTGAATCCATAGAATTTGAGCGCAACAGCTGCCAGCAGCAAGATATTCCGCTTCAGCAGTTGATGTAGCAATTGACGTTTGCTTCTTACTGAACCACGAGATCAATCGATCCCCTAAGAATTGACATGTTCCACTCGTGCTCTTGCGATCAATCCTGCAACCTGCGTAATCTGCATCACTATACCCAATTAAATTAAAGCCTGAGTCTTTGGGATACCAAAGACCCACGTTGGAAGTACCCTTTAAATATTAGAGAATTCGCTTAACAGCAATATAATGTGATTGCTTTGGCTCTGCTTGGAATCTAGCACACATACAGACAGCAAACATGATGTCTGGTCTGCTAGCAGTCAAATAAAGCAAAGAGCCTATAATTCCACGATACAAAGATACCTCTATGGCAGAGACAGCTTCATCTTTGTCCATCTTTATCGTGGAGCTCATGGGAGTAGCTGCTGCTGAACTATTCTCCATACAAAATTTCTTCAGCAGTTCTTTTGTATACTTTGTTGTTGTTCCCCCTGAGTTGCTGGATAATTTGCAACGGCTGGGTCAGCAGACGCCAATTGATTTGAGTCGCTAGCTTGTGCGTATGCGTCCTGCTGGTTGGAATTGCTCGCTGCTGGTATATCAACAGGTAGACTTGATGTGCTTCCTGCTGGTCGACCAGCTGGTAGCCTCGATGCTTGATGAGTATCTCTCGCTACTGATGGATCAGCAGGAGATACTACTTGATAATTGCACGCGACTGGATGTTCAGCAGGTGTACTTGATACTATTTGTGAGTTGCATCCTGCTGATTGACCAGTAGATGGTTGAGCGTCGTCTGCTGGTATATTACTTTGATGCTTCGACGCTTCTTCTCCAGCAGCTGGTGCTCCTGAAATTCGATCCTGCTGATTCAAGTTAGTTAAATCAATAACAACTGGATTACCTGCTGGATCTTGTTGAACATTGATGTGCGTTGTGACCACTGCTGGTTGTTCCTCCTCAGCTGATTCTCTTGGTGCCACGTCATCGTCTGAGTCATCAAGACTTGTTGATTCCAAGCGTGAGCACAAATCGTGAAGGCTTGCAGCTGAGTTAGACTTGAAGCTTGTTTCATCGAAAACCACATGAGCAGTTTCCTCAACATTTAAGCTTCTGCTGTTGAACACTCTATAAGCTCTACTCACTGCTGAATATCCTAAAAATATACCTGCATCAGATTTTGGTTCAAAAGCTGTTAGATGCTTCTTACCATTGTTATGAATAAAACATTTGCATCCAAACACCCTGAAATAAGAAATATCAGGCTTCTTGCTATTCCAGATCTCATAGGGCGTTTTATCAACCATCCTATTTATCATTGATCTGTTTTGAGTGTAGCAAGCTGTATTAACTGCTTCTGCCCAAAATTTTTGAGAAATGCCTGAGAGAGTGATATTAGCTTTGTTCCAGGAACTCAATTCTACAGTCGATTTAGCGACTTCAGCCTTGAGCTCACTGATTTCATTTCTCAACATTTCATTCTCCGCTTGTAGCTTACTCAACTCTGTTTTTAGAGTGTCAGCATCCTCTTGTTCATCAGAACTTGATTCAGCAGAACAACTCTTTAAACTTATGTTTTCAGCTTTAGCTTCCTCGAATGAATGAGTAAGCTTTCGGTACTCTTTTACCATGTCATTAAGTGCAATGACAAGGTCATCTCGTGTAAATTCAACATTAGTGAAATCGAATACCTCATCTTCATCGGTTTGATCAGCCATTAAGCAGTGAACCTCCTCTTGTTCACTATCGCTAGAAGATGAACTGCTGCTGGAAGAATCAGAATCGCTATCAGCCCAGCTTTTGGTGCTTTCTTCAGCAACCAACACTTTACGATCGTGCTTGCGGCTGAAGCGTTTGTTGTTATTTGACTTCATCTTCCTGTCGCTTGTTCTTTCTTTATATTTGTCCTTGGACTTGTCCTTGGACTTCTCGACAGTTCTTTCATTGTCTTCATCGTCATCACGTCTGTATCTTTCTTCTTTTCTGTATCTATCATCGGCTCTTCTATCTTCTCTCTTGTACCTATCGTCTTTCTTTGGTCTGTTGCAATCAGCAGCAAAGTGACCTGGACGATCACAATTATAACATTTCAAATACATCTTTTAGCAGCTTCGGATTTCCAGTCATATGTCTTGCGCATCCACTGTCCAGGTACCACACTTTTGATGTGTTTGCTGGTTCGTACCTGCTGACCTGCAATTATACAAAGCAAAGTTTGGTACCCAATTTTACTTGGGTCCAGATTGGATTACCCCTTTCGGGACCCAGATTTGAACAATCCTTATGGTCTTTCCATTTCTATGATCCACGAAAGACTGTGCAAAATCACGTGCGGTTCTTTTGAGCTTTGGTTTGATATAATGATCATGTTGATCTCTCCTCTGCTGAAACTTCTTCCAACCCGATTTAACCTTCTTCGAGTTGGGCCACGACTGGTTATGAACAAATGGTTTTTGACTAGCTTTCGCTTTGTCTTTGTCCAATCTGTTCTTTAGCCAGTCAGGCTTGGAACTCTCAGGTTTTGAAAAGCCTATACCAGCTTTTCCATTTTCGTTCAGCTTTGGTGAGTTCTGATTATCATACTTCACCGACTCAAGACAATTATATATCATATCAGCTTTGACAAAGCTCATTTTATTGAACTTGTCGTAGGCTGGTCGTGATTGAGTACTCGACTCTCCTTCACAGAACTCGCTGTTGTTGAATAAATTCAACATTGGCAAAATCGAATACCTCATCTTCATCAGTTTGATCAGCCATTAAGCAGTGAACTTCCTCCTGTTCACTCTCGCTAGAAGATGAGCTGCTGCTGGATTCATCTGAGTCGCTATCAGCCCAACTTTTGGTGCTTTCTTCAGCAACCAACACTTTACGATCATTCTTGCGGCTGAAGCGTTTGTTGTTGCTGCTTTTCATCTTCCTGTCGCTTGTTCTTTCTTTGTATTTGTCCTTGGACTTGTCCTTGGACTTCTCGACAGTTCTTTCATTGTCTTCATCGTCATCACGTCTGTATCTTTCTTCCTTCCTGTATCTATCATCAGTTCTTCTTTCTTCTCTTTTGTACCTATCGTCTTTCCTTGGTCTATTGCAATCAGCAGCAAAGTGACCTGGACGATCACAATTATAACATTTTAAATCAGTAGATACCTTATCAGTTTTGTTAAAACTATTGAAAGAAGTAGAAGCAGGGTTGAAAGATCTTCTCATGTATTTCCCAAACTTCTTTACGAAGAGGGACATGACGTCATCGGAGAGTTGATCTGCTGATTTGCTCGTGCTGGGAGAGCATGATTCAGCAGAAACAGCAGCAAGAGCTTTAGTAGGCTGGGAAGTTGAGGGCGCTTCCGATCTGGTTTCAAGCTCGAACTCGTAGGCCTTCAGATTTGCAAATAGATCGTGGAGCTCCATCTTGTTCAGATCTTTGGACTCCCTCATGGCCATCGTCTTTACATCCCACTCTCTGGGTAGAGCTCTCATCACTTTCAGCACAAGCTCCCTGTTGCTATACTCCTTGCCCAAGCTGTTCAACTCAATAATAATGGCACTGAAGCGCTCGTCGAAATCAGCCATGGATTCACCATCCTTCATCTTTATGGCTTCATATTTTTGCTGAGCAACAGCCAGCTTGTTCTCCTTGGTTTCATCACTGCCTTCGCAGATTTGGACAAGCTTTTCCCAGATCTCTTTGGCAGTAGCGCAGGTCTTGATTTTGCTGAACATATTCTTGTCTTTGTCCAGCGTCTTATAGAGAATGTCCCTGGCCACGTTGTCCAGATTGGCTTTCTTTTTATCATCGTTTGTAAACTCATGTCTGGCCTTTTCCAGGAACTGCGCCTCGCCATTTGACACAGAGAATGCGAGATTAGGCTTCATAATTTTTAGTGGCCCGTCAGTGATAACGTTCCACATCTCATCATCCATCGCAGCAAGATGAGCCTGCATGCGAATCTTCCAATCGTCGTATTCGTCTCTGGAAAACAAAGGAATCTTATTTTGTGAGGTAGACATATTTGAAAGATATAAAGCACAAAGATACAATGTTCAATAACTGAGATTCCTGCTCTGATACCACTTGATGGTCCCGGAAATAGGATCACTAAGCAAATAGGAGTTCAGAAGGGGGGGGGTTGAATGAACTCCTTTCGATTTTTCTATTTCAAAGTCCTTTTAAAAAACTTTTGGATTCTCAGTCTTAAGCAAACTTCTCAGCCACAAATAAATGTGCGGAAATAGGCCGATTAGTTTGTGAACAAAGTACAATGCGTAAACTCAAAATATAACTGCGTAAATAAAAGATAGGGTCGAGAGTTTGTTTCTGGAAGTTCGTCTTGCGACTGGATTGTCAAAGCTATCCTGCGACTGGATATCTAAGCGCTGTCGTTTTGACTTAAACATACGACATCGTTTGCAAAGCTCTCGACTGGTTACACTGTACTGATAACTGCGACTGGATAAAAGCCACTGTTCACTGCGACTGAATTCTACCCACTGTTCACTGCGTCTGGAAACTGATAACTGTTCACTGCGTCTGGAAACTGATAACTGTTCACTGCGACTGGGAACTGATAACTGTTCACTGCGACTGGTAGAATTACTTCAAAACGCCGTCGTTTCTAATACAAAAGCTTGCGTCTTGATATACTGTTCCTCGCAACTAAAAAGCATTCCAGTCGACTGGTTTTTCTTTCCAATAGACAACACCAGATAACTTGTTCCATTTTGTTATCACCAAAACCATAAATTTTATCCTAACACAGCTTACCTAATGAAATAGAAGATTTTGTCCAAGATCTCATCACTTGATTTAATCTATCATTTTCCGATGTGAGTTCGTTGGACTTAGATATCAGATACTTATTCTCCATTTTTAGCTTACTTAACTCAGTCTTTAGATTGTCTGAGTCATCAAGCTATGAACAGCTTGCCTCATCTGACTTGTATTTCAGACACTTGTTTTCAGCTTTAACATCTTCAAATGTCTGAGATGACTTTTTTTACTCATGAACCATCTCATTTAGTGCTGAGACTAAGTCCTCACGTGTCAATTCAATATTAGAAAATTGAATACCTCATCATTGTCATCTGATATTAGACAATGGACTTCTTCTTCGTCACTGTCTCTCGATGAGCTGCTGGAAGTGCTCTCATCCGAGTACAAATCGGCCCACTTGCTGTTACTCTCTTCAGCAACGATGGCTTTCTGATATCTTATTTACCGGAAAGTCTTCTTATCTGGTATGTTGTGCATCTTATCCGATGAATTCTTGTCATCTTTCTTTGGTTTAGTACAGTCCGCAATAAAATGACTAGACCCATCACAGTTATAACAGTTCAAGTTAGTAGTGGTCTGTTCAGTTTTGTGAGATTTATTTTAATATGGATTTTGAGTTCTTCTCAAGAATTTCCCAAACATCTCAATGAAGAGGAACATTGCTTGCTAATCTGTTATACAGTCTTTTGTGATTTTTCTTCTGCAGTAACAAGGGCCTTGGTTGACTGAGAGGTTTATGGCTCGCCCTCTGATCTATTTTCCTGGTCAAATTCGTACGCCTTCAGATCTGAAAACAGATCGTGTTGATGCAACTTGCTCATATCCTTGGTCTCCCTCATCTCCATCGTCTTGACATCTCAGTCTCTGGGAATAGCTCTCATCACCTTCAGGGCCACCTCCCTATTGGTGTACTCTCTCCCAAGAGCTACGAGTTCGATAATTATTCTGCTGGAACGCTCAATGAACCCGACCGTTGATTCTACAGCCTTCATCTTTATCGTGTCAAACTTCTGGGTAGCCACCATCAGCGTGTTTTCTTTTATGTGTTCGTTCCCTTCACAAAGCTGGGTGATCTTCTCCCGGATCTCTTTGGCTGTAGAACAGGTCTTTATCTTACAGAACATATTTGCTTCTAGTGATTTGAAGAGGATATATTTTTCTATGTTGTCGAGGTAGAACAGGTCTTTATCTTGGAGTTTAGAAGGAGGGGGTTGAATAAACTCCTTTAAAAAAATTATGTTTTAAAAATCAGCTGAGTTAATAGTCAAATGCCCTTACTCAGTCACTCTGTTTTTATTGAACATAAAATAATTTTATGCGAAATAAGTTCAATCAAAAAGTGAACGTAAATTCAATATTAGAAAATTGAATACCTCATCATTGTCATCTGCTATTAGACAATGGACTTCTTCTTCATCACTTTCTCTCGATGAGCTGCTGGAAGTGCTCTCATCCGAGTACAAATCGGCCCACTTGCTGTTACTCTCTTCAGCAACGATGGCTTTCTGATCTCTTCTTTACCGGAAAGTCTTCTTATATGGTATGTTGTGCATCTTATCCGATGAATTCTTGTCATCTTTCTTTGGTTTAGTACAGTCCGCAATAAAATGACTAGACCCATCACAGTTATAACAGTTCAAGTTAGTAGTCTGTTCAGTTTTGTAAGATTTATTTGAATATGGATTTTGAGTTCTTCTCAAGAATTTCCCAAACTTCTCAATGAAGAGGGACATTGCTTGCTAATCTGTTATAAAGTCTTTTGTGATTTTTCTTCTGCAGTAACAAGGGCCTTGGTTGACTGAGAGGTTTATGGCTCGCCCTCTGATCTGTTTTCCTGGTCAAATTCGTACGTCTTCAGATCTGAAAACAGATCGTGTTGCTGCAACTTGCTCAGATCCTTGGTCTCCCTCATCTCCATCGTCTTGACATCTCAGTCTTGTTGGGGATCCGGATCCGCCCCCCGGCGAGGCAACGGAAGAACAATGAATAAAATCCGGGAGACGATCAATACGAAAAATAGAATTCAAAATTCAACATGCATAGGGTGTTCAAAACGAATACCTTGCTGGCACTTATGCCTGGCTCCAACCGGAATTACAAGAACCCGGCTCTTCTCGGTAGATTGCGGTAGATAACGCCAATCCGGTCCATGACCAGAACCGAGACTCCTTCGTCAGGCTGCACTAGAAGCACTGACGAATTATGCACGAACGGATACTCCTCGAAAAACTAGGCCGGAACGATTTCCAGCGAAGCGGCGGCGGCGGCGGGCGGCGCACGGCGGCGTGAGTTGAGAGAGGAGGGGGCGGCGGTTTTAGGTTTAGGGTTATAACATAAGTGTGTTAGGTTAAGTCATAATCCTATATTAAATAGAATAGGTGATGGACTTGGATCCGGCCCAACGGGCCCGGATCCAACGGATGAACATTCGTTTCATCTCCATCACCGAGACTTCACCGTAACTCCGATCGCCGATCAGATCGGACCGATCGACTCATTTTCCGAAAC
>KQ998985.1:4460-28439 GCA_001598015.1 Dorcoceras hygrometricum
CTACATGCATCGGGGTCTCACCCAATCCCGCCGCCTGATGACCCCAAGTGAGTCGGCAAACGAGTCAAAGTGAGACGCCTATCATGTAGAGTCTCAATGACGTTTCGAGTCGTGAGGACTAATCAGTACAACCAAGACCTCAGACTTATCCACTCGACAAATGGTAACCACTTGGAAAGTTCGGGGTAGTTCGATAGATCACCAGGTCACTATCTATCTGCATGCTCAGAACATCACAATGTTCCCTACCAATGAAACATGTTACTTCGCATCGCAGATACTAGTCTCGAGCTCGGGCAGCCTTATCCTCATTTTAACGGCCCAATCGACTAGGAACTAATTTAGAATACACAGTGACTATTAGATGTGTTTTATGATAGCCGTCATACCCACTATCACATCTAACATACACTATAGTGCATTCCAGGTCTTTACTCAACGCAATTGTTAATCATCATACGACACAATGAAAGTAAAGAATACCATAAACAAATGCGAATATCATATATAAAGATTGTCATATACAAGAGTCTATAAACCCACACGCCACAAGTTGGCTAGTTGGGCATCTACTCTAACACCATTCTGGTCTTCTCTATCACTGAGGAGCACCAGCAGTAATCGCCATAGCCGTATTTGCCTTCATAATCTTCATGGGTCCGTCTGTAATGACAAACCACATGTCATCGTCCTGAGAGACTAAATGGGCTTGCATCCTGATCTTCCAATCATCGTACTCCTCCTTAGAAAACATAGGAATTTTATTGTGAGAAGTAGACATATTGAATATAAGCGCAGAAGATCAAACTGTTCAACAACTGTGATGACAGGGCTCTGATACCAATTGATAGGATCAATTGAATCGAAATTAGAGTTTAAAACACGCCCAGGAGTTCAGAAGGGGGGGTTGAATGAACTCCTTTGATTTTTATTTTTCGAAACCTTTAAAAACATTTTTACAAGAATGTGCTTAACTCAGATCTGAGTGACTAGATCTGAGGCTCTCACTCCAAATCTGTTTTCTCGGTTAACAAATAATATGCGGAAAGAAACCGATTAAACAGTGAACAGTTAAGTAAATACAGATGCAAGTATATAAAAAGAGATAGGGTCAAGAGTTTGTTTCTGAAAGTTCGGATCTGAAATCCTACGTCTCTCTTCTTCCTTTTCAGGAAGGTTCCACTATAATATTTGACGAATACAGCCTCTGTAGACACCCGATCACTCAAGCTTTGCTACAAGTGAACTCCTAGAAACCACAACAACAATGTAGATTTCATTGCCGTTTACAAATGAACGAATTTTCGAACTGCTACAAGAAGCACGTTCGTTACAGACTCTGATCTGATTTTACAATGAACATGACACTAACAGAGTTCGGTGAATCTTCTGGTTTCTTTTACAATGAAACTTGTTTACAAATGTAAACCAGAAGAAATCTCGAAGGTATTTTCTGTGTAAGAACTTCAAGGATTGTTCTTCGAGATGGTGAGAGATGGGATAAAATATTTTGAATCGATGAGAGTTATAGACAGAGAGTGAGAGCTTTTTCAATCACCGAGAACTTGTGAATATGCGAGAGAGTCACCAGAGAGCTTTTCTGTTTGAAATCTTCAGCTATTTATACATCTCCATCCTCAACGGTCATTAAATGAGCCAGTAGACACAAACTTTGTTTGCATATCTTCATCGTATAAATGCATTAAATGCTCCATTAATGCTATGCAAAGGTTTGTCTGCGGTTGTCAGAGCTGATTTGACCTTATGCCAAAGTAGGTAAACATCGATTTGTACTACTATGTGTATTGTACGATTTACTCCAAAAGGCTCTGAACTTGAATATCTTTACTCCAATTTGTCTAATAGGCTTTATATGATAAAATCTCGATCGTTGAATCCTTTGGAACGAATAGCTGTCAAAACTGAATCTGAAATATGAAATTTGTTTCGGCTTTGAGCTCAAATCTGATCCAGAATGTTTTGAGTAAATACAAGCTTCAGTATCTTTTCTCCTTTACGAGAATATCCGTTTCTCGCTCTCTAAAACTGAATCTTCCCCTTTTTTTCTCTTTTACAGATATATCTCATTATCTCTCTTTATCTGTTCTATGTTAAATCTGAAATCCCTTTACGGGTAACATCAGCTTTCATCGCTGTTCAGATTTGAATCTGCATAGAAAAACAAATCGATTACTGAATCTGTTCTTACCTTAGAAACCTCTGATCTGAAATCTGATATAATCTCTGAAATACTCTGAGTAGATTTTATCCAAATCTGAGTCTATGTACTGAACCTGATAAGCTCTTATATGAATTACTCTTATCTGATCTGATAAGCTATCTTCCACTTTATATACTATGTTCCCAATCTCTCGGATCTGAATATACTCTGAACGAAATTCTTAACCCGATAACTGAATTACTCGAATATTCAAATCTAATATACTTTCTTCCTTTTAGCGCGACAAATTTAGATCTGAGTCTTAAATTCAGTTCTTTATCTTGTTTTCCTTATCACCAAAACTTATAAATTTTATCTTAACACGCTATAAACTTTTAATAAAAATCATGAAAATATTTTTTTTCCTCTCAAAAATTCTAATGAAATAAATTTTCATATTAGTCGTTACCGTGCTCGGACGTCTTCATCCGGAAATATCCCCTCGAAACAAAATTCATAATTTTAATTAAAGGAACGTCAAGATCAAAAATTTAATAAAAATGACATTAAAAATCAATTTATATCTACCAATCAATTATTTTGTTGGTCTATGTGGCTATCTCGGATTTCTGGACGTCAGAATAAGAGAGATGGCGGATGCTAGCGTCTCTCTGAAGGTTATGCGACATCAATAACCAGAAAGGGTGAGTATATAGGGAACGAGTGGCCAGAATTTGTGCCAGGAATTGAGCGGCTGAGTTGGAAAGTATAGCTGCGCTAGGGCTGGGAATAGAATGGGATCCGCCAGCTAGTACTTTGTCCACACTTGCACAGGGTTATTTGAAGTGGTCACTCGATTAATTGGGTATCAACAAGACGAACAAAAGGAGACCTAACTTGTCGCGTTACGCGCTCCTCACATCAATGATCCTAATTCCACGATATTTAGAGGTTATTTGGCTAAACTTATTAAAAAACAACTATTAAGCTGTTTTAGAAGCTTATAAGCTATTTTGTTTTATTTTGAAAATAAGTTGTTAAACTATTTGGATAAATATATTTTGAACAACTTAAAGATATATTATGTTTGAAATTATAAGATCTTTTTATTGTCAATAGCACAGGGTATAAAATAACTAGAAAATTGATATTATTTGGAAAAAAATTTTTAAAAATAAATAGTTTGGGTGACCTTGATTTTTAAAAACGGCTTATAAGCTATCTGACACTTATTTTGACAGGTTATAAGCTGTTTGTAATTGTTTTTTAACAACTAGAATTTAAGAGTTTATAAACTCCGAGACAGTTTATATTTAAAGTGCTCAGCCAAACACTTGATCCAGATTAGGTAAGGGACCATCATATCGACGAAGATATAAACAAAAAAATCCCGAACGAACAAAATTAAAGTTATAACAATAAAACAAATTATGAAAATGCAAGTACTTCATCAGCAAATATTGAATACATTTTCTTTCCCAACCTCCAAGTTGAGAAAGTTGATATTATCTACATATGCTCCTTACTTGAAACATGATTCTACATTACGTTCACCAGCTTGGTGGCTATAACCCGTGAATATTAGTGATGATCCACAAAGATATTATTTCCACTAAGCTTATCTAAACTTATACGAATATTGATCCACGCCTCATAATACAACTGGAAGGCAAAGAGATTTGATAATCATTCCACCATTTTGCTTGCTAGAAGAAATAATATAAAATATCCAAATGCAGTTTAACCCAACAAAATAATCCGGTAAACCTCCTCCTCGAAGAAAGATTGGATCTCCCATAGCCACTACTCGGTCCTCTTGGCCCATACAATCCAACAAAATAAACCACTAAACCTTCTACTGGAAGAAATACCGGATCTTTTCCAGCCACTGCTTGGTCCTCTTGGAAGTCTGGGAATGGCTAGCCCAAGATAAAACTAGGGTGATGCGTGGCCTAATCGCCCAATAGATAAAGTACGAGTATCAAAACTGATATGTCAATGCATGAAACATGTAATGACGTTGATGGATTAAACCAGAATCTCATTCTCAATTTAGAGAACTGATTGTTATAGCCGCACTGTGTTTGATGGCGCCAATATGCAAAGTAAAAATAGGCCCTGTTGCTGCAGTAAGTAACTGTAAGTTCAGTTTATTATTATGGATAGTGACACTGTGATTTATCGAACTATCCTCCTTCAGAAATTCCAAATGGTTATCATTTGTTAAGTGGATTAAGTCCAAGGTTTTGGTTGTACATGATTAGTTCTTATTACTCGAAACATCATTGAGATTTTACATAATAGAGACCTCACTTTGACCCGTTTACCGACTCCGTGGGGGTCATTAGGTAGTGGGATTGGTGAGGTCGTGATGCATGTAGTGTGAGGATTGAGAAATTCGAATTTAGAATTTTCGAATTTTCAGATTTCAGATTTGAGATTTTTGGTGAAATCTGATTTGAGAATTTCAGATCTCTCTTGGAACATTTTAGATTTTAGTCGCAAGAATTATCGGGTGAAATCTGTGCGAGTTTTGAAGTTGAATTGGCGAAATTTCGATAGAAATCTGATTCCCCAAGCGTTACGTGAGTTGCCGCGAAATTTAGTGTAACGCTGTCGTTTTGGTGAAGTCTGGTGGAGTGAGAGATCTACCAGGGAGAGAGAGATCTGATGGTAGCTGTTAGGACCGAAATAGGAAATTAATGCAAGCAAGCGCTGCTACTGATAAATAAAAATTTTTGCGCTGCTATAAAGGAGCTACAATAACTCAAGGTTCTTGAACATTAAATAGAGCACCGGAGACAGATCTGGTAAGTAATAAAAACATGCGGAAAACACCAGAAATGAATCCTAATAGTTTAAAATGATGCAAACAGATTTCTGTTAGAAATCTGTTTAACTGTGCGTGTGTGATAACTGTGTATGCGTGCGTGCTAATAATTAAATGCATATGCGGAATACTGTAAATAAAAGAATACAATACACTGCTATTTGTTTCTGGAAGTTCGGAGCTCAATCTTCTACATCTCCCCTTCTTCCTTCTTCAGGAAGGTTCCATTAGAAGATGAGTCACCGAGCCTCGCTCCATGTGAACTCATATCCTCAAAAAATATACACCAGCCGCAACTGTGTGTCACTCACTTGTTTTACGCCTATGTGAGAAAGGCTACAAACACAGAGTTTAACGTCTTCGTGCTTGGACGCTCACTTGTTTTACGCCTATGTGAGAAAGGCTACAAACACAGAGTTTAACGTCTTCGTGCTTGGACGGGATCTGATTATGGTTTGTGATTCACTCGCTAAGCAATTACGCACATCTCGCAAAATATGCGAGTGAATCTGTGTGTGTGAGATTTTACAGTGAACGCTCAACTTTCTAAAGAATAAATCTCACACACTGGGAAAATGCTTCTACAAAAGATGATGAAGACTCAGCAGTCGACACTGCAATAAGCTCCTCTCTAATGATGGTCGACTGCTTCATCTTCCTGTTTTTCTTCCCTCTTTGCACTGTGCGTTCCTTTTTCTGATTGTTGTCTATTGATCACACAGCGTCAAAATATTCCTTCAATTCATCTTGTATATAAAGCCTCTGTACAATTAAATCCGTTGGACACACTTTTCTTCCCGTTCAAATATGTTCTGTAGAGTACCGACAGGGAGTTGTCCTTGTGTCCTTTTCTTTTGCAGGCTTTTTGTCGTCTTCAACACTTGAACTAGGCTCAGCAGTTGACATCCAGCTTTAGTAATTCTTCATAATATAATTCGTCAACTGCTTCGCTTGTACCTGATCAACGTCTGTTATCAGCTTTTGCCTTTCTTCATGTAATCAACAACTGTTAGCTTCTGTTGTCAGCTGATTCATCTTTTCAACTGCTGAAACCATCTTTTCTTTGCGCTACATCTGGTTCAATTTTCTTTCTTTATAAATGCTGATGCGACTGTAGCTCACTGCTGATTGTGATGACATCACTGCTGACGTCATCATCACTGATCCATCTAGTTGTCTGCTGATATTGCTGACGTCATAGTTGCTGATCACAACTTCTTCCAATAGAAATGCTGAAGTCATCGTTGCTGATCACAGCTTCTCCAATGAAAATGCTGACGTCATCATCGCTGATTCGAGATTCCTCTTCACATCGACGTCTGATTCATTTATGTTTGCGCAATAGCTGATTAACATCGTCTGGACAGTATCTGAATTACATCTTCATGCACCAGCTGGTCCAGATATCAACGTCTGATCAGACTTCACTAAACAACGTCTGATCAGAATCCACTTTGGCTTCCATCAACAGCTGATCCATGTATACCTTAGCGCTTGCAGCTGGTTCATCATCCCCTTAGCGCTCCAGCTGGTTCATCATCCCCTTAACGCTCCAGCTGGTTCTTATCGTTCCAGCTGGTTCAACTTATCTCTCCAGCTGGTCCAACTTCTCCTTAGCGAATATCACAGCTGCTGGTCTAACTTGGCCTCCGCCTAATTACGAACAACTGACTCAACTTTGGACGTCTCCATTGCTAATCCAGCTGCCGTCTAAGTGATAAACCAAACCAGCTATGAACTTTATCTTTTCTCCAACTGATCCGTATTTGCGCACCAGCTGGTTCAGTTGCTCCAGCTGATCCATCTGAACCAACTTGCATATTTACGCATGAGACCAGTGCTACTCCCTCCGGAACGGTCCAACGAGCACAACTCATCAAACTTTGTTTGATCACCTAAGCTGCTCTTCGGCCAAATTCCTTCGTTTAGGCCTCCGAAATCGCGTTTTACTGTTTTCAGCTCTTATTTTGCTACGGTATCTGATTCAACTTCTATTGTTGTATTTCCAGCTAACATCTGCACACTTAGTAGAAACGTTAGAAACACAATAACAGGTTTTGTGTAATTCAAAACTCAGATCTGGATCTGTTATCCAGATCCATCACAGACTTCAGCTGTTTGTTTATTTGAAAGCTGATTCTTATTATCAGATGTCAGCCCGAGCACAAGACGAGCGATTTTCAGATTTCGCAAATAAAATGATTTTGGATGGGAGATGGCTCTTTTTCAGAGTTGAGTAACGCTTTCACAAATTAAAATAGTGACAGGGGAACTTTTAATAAATTTTGAGAAGTAAGCATGGAACACCATGCCTACTCGAGTGTTTTTCCCCTGTAACCGTCAGACTCCCATGCCTATGGTACTCTAGGACTATAAGTTCAATTATTTGCAAGAGAATCTTTATTTTCATCAAAACCATAGGAAGCTCGTTGCTGTGCTTGAGGAGACACACTGTTGAGACTTGCTGTGTTTCGTGTTTCTCCAGTGTTAAGGCAAGTAAATCTGATTCTTGCTATGCCATGAAAGTATATATTGTTCCCTTTCAGTTATGTGATTTCTTGCCTGAGTTATGTTCAGCTTCAGTTATTGTTCATGCCTTTGTTGGTTTGTGAATATGTATACTGTTTCGGGTTCACAGTTAGTTTCTGTTAGAAACTTAAAATGTGTTTTATGCGACGGATGTTGATTTTATACGCTGAGCATACAGATCTTCAGTTCAACTCATAGTTACGAAGTACCTCCTATTGAATGGTAACGTCTGGGATCGATGACATGAAATCGATGATGCTAGTTGAATCAGGATTTGATTCTGGTTTGATGGGCAGCACTGATATCGTCGGAAGTCGTTCGATGTTACAGCACTAGTTCCTTAGTCAGATTCCTGTTTCTTATGTTTGCAATCAGATTCTATACTGTTGACCACTACACTCCAACATTGACATCTGAACAATCTCGTGTATAATGTTGGCTTCGTTGACATCTGAGTTGACAAACCTAATTTCGTTGCCATCTGAGTTGGCCAACCTAATTTCGTTGACATCTGAGTTGACCAACCTAATTCATTGACATCTGAGTTGACCAATGCCAAAGTCTGTTGTTACTTCTACACACCATTCCTGCGGAGACATCTGTTTTACCCAGAGACATCTGTTTCACTTTTAAATCTTGTTTCTACAGAAGACTTCTGAATTCCCGCTAGCGATAACCTTTGAACCGTAGAGATCTGATTCCAGACCAGCGTTGGCATTCCCTATAACCAGAAAGATCTTTTTACCCAGTCAAATATGTTTTCCAAGTCCGAAATAGGATTTCCTAGTCAAAGCTGTATGCTCAGTGAAAATGTTATTTTATGGGGAAAATGAGTTTTCTTAAAATGAAGTGAATCCCGATGTTGAGTTCTGATTTCAACCAGTGGTTGTTTAAAGGAATTGATGTTCAGATTTTATGATTTATGGCAAAGATAACAGACGGTCCACACGGAAAGGTGAGCAGATATCCAGATGTCAGTTGCCCTTTCATATTGGAAGGGTGAGCAGTCGGCCAGATGTCGGTTGCCCCTTCATATTGAGCTATATGCTAAAGACTGAATTCAGAAGAAACTTGATCAAGTGAAACTGGACCTAAGGAGAGCTTCTGAGCCATAAGTCTAAAGAAAATAATGATGGGACTTGAGTTCTCCCATAACTAATGTTTACGAAAGAGCTTATGTTTAAATGACTTCCTTTAAACTATGTTATTTTATGTATTGCGCCTGTCCGCATATTGTGCTCTTGTTATTCTCAATTTTTGCTTTGCTTTTCTTGGTGCAGGTGAGTCAGTCCCGGGGCAGACGGAAGGAGGGATCTGAACCAGCTATGGTGTGTGGGTGTTTATCGAAGGCCTGCGGTTCCGCGACGTTCATTTTATTGTTGTTTTTGATCTTTTTCCAATCTGTATTAAGATCCATTGCAAGAATAGTGGATTCAGAGAGAATTCCGAAAGTTGTAATATCGCAATTGTTTTTTGTATTAAGAATCTAAAATTACTACTTGACGCCAACTGTTTGAACTTTCATTTTTTTTTATAGCAAGAAAATAGAGCTTGCTACTTTTCATTTCAGCCCTTCCCTTTCTTCTTGTATCTCTCTTTATTCAAATCCGTGGCCCCATGGGGGTTGGAAGCCACACCAAATATCATAACGAAAAGGAGAAACTTTCAGGAAAACCAGATCACCAACCTGAAATTCTAAAGGCCTACGCCTCTTATTCGCATAACTGGCATGGCGATCCTGTGCAGCTTTCATTCGCTGGTGAATCAGATCTACTTGATCTCTCATCTGTTGCAAAAATTCTGGAGAAGACAGTTGCTTCTCCCCCACTTCTTCCCAACACACAGGCGATCTACACATCCTGCCATACAAAGCTTCGAATGGTGTCATACCAATCGTGACTTGATAGCTGTTATTATAAGAAAAATCAACCAAAGACAACGAATCTTGCTAGCAACTACTAAAATCCATCACAACAGCTCTCAACATATCCTCTAAAATCTGGATAGTTCTCTCAGACTGGCCATCTTTTTAGGGATGATACGCTGTGCTCATCGCCAATCTAGTACCCAAAGCTGTTTGCAAACTCTTCCAATACCTGGAAGTAAACCTCGGATCACGATCTGAAACAATAGAAATAGGCACACCATGCAAACGCACCACGAAATCTACGTACAGCTTCGCCATCTTCTTCAAACAATACGTCATGCTATAGGGAATGAAGTGATCAGACTTCGACAACCTATCGATTACAACCCACACAGCATCACAACTTCTGCTGGAACGAGGGAAATGGGTCACAAAATCCATAGCTATGTGCTCCCAATTCCATTGGGGCACCTCTAAGCTTTGCAACAAACCACCAGGTCTCATCCTTCCAGCCTTGACTTGCTGGCAATTCAGACAACGGGCTACAAAATCAACAGCATCACTCTTCAAACCTGTCTACCAGTAATGATGCTTCAAGGCATAATACATCTTCCTTGCACCAGGATGGACAATAAGTTTACTGAAATGCGCTTCTCTCAAGATCTCCTCTCTCAAATCAACCAGATTAGTCACAACCAACCTGCCACGAAATCTCAAACAACCATCAGATGAGACAGAATAATCCTCCAACTGACCAGATCTCACCTTCAGCTTCAACTCATGGATGGATGGATCTGTCCTCTGAGCTGCTCTAATGCTCACAACAATCTGGGGTAAAAGAAGACATCACAACATAATCCTCACCTGGGTAAAACCGCCAACCAGTAGTGCTTAGATGATCATGGACCTTCGAAATCTGCAACGAATCCAGCATCGCCACTTGAGCCTTTCTGCTCAATGCATTAGCAACTGCATTCATCTTCCCAAGCTGATATTAGATCTCGCAATCAAAATCCTTAAGCAGCTCCATCCATCTACGCTGTCTCATGTTCAAATATGACTGCGAAAACAAATACTGAAGGCTCTTGAGGTCTGAATACACCACAAATTGTTCGCCATATAGATAGTGGCGCCAAATCTTCAAGGCAAAAACCACTGCCTCCAACTCCAAGTCATGAACTTGGTAACATGTACCATGCGGTTTAAACTGACGAGAGGCATACGCAATGACTCGACCATTCTGCATCAACACAAAACCCAATCCATTCAAGGAAGCATCTGCACAAACCACAAAACCACCGGAACCACATGGCAAAGGTAACATAGGCGCTGGAGTTAGCTTCTCTTTGAGCAACAGAAAATTGTTCTCACACTGCTTAGTCCAAACAAACCTCTTGTCTTTCTGAGTCAACTGCATCATTGGCTTAGCTATACTAGAGCATCCCTCGATAAAACGCCTATAATAGCCAGAGCCAAACCCAAGTAACTACGAATCTCAGCAACATTCTTGGGACGCTCCCAGTTAACTACTGCCTCAACTTTACTGGGATGCACAGAAATACCTTCAACAGAAATAACATGACCCAGAAATACAACTCTGTCTAACCAAAACTCGCACTTGGAGAACTTAGCATACAACTGTGAGTCTCGAAGTGTCTGAAGAACCAACTTCAAATGCTCTTTGTGCTGCATCAGAGTCTTAGACTACACCAAAATATCATCGATAAACACAATCACAAACTGATCGATGAATTCTCTAAAGACTCGATTAATCAGTTTCATGAAAACTGCGGGGGCATTCGTCAAACCAAAAGGCATAACTAAACACTCATAGTGCCCGTACCTCGTATGAAAAGCAGTTTTCGCAACATCTTGCTCTCGAATGCGCAAATGATGATACCCTGATTGCAGATCGATCTTAGAGAACACAGCCAAACCCTGAAGCTGATCAAACAGGTCATCGATTCTCGGAAATGGTACTTATTATTAACTGTTGCCTTATTCAACTGCCTGAATTCAATGCACATCCTCATCGACCCATCCTTATTCTTTACAAACAAGATAGGCGCTCCCCATGGGGACATACTCGGCCTAATGAATCCCTTCTCCAGCAAGTCGCTAAGCTGAACCTTAAGCTCCCTCAACTCAACAGGCGCTAAACGATATGGAGCTTGAGAGATCGTAGCTGTACCAGGTACCAACTCAATGCTGAAGTCTATCTCCCTCTTCGGAGGAAAACCAGGAATCTCCTCCGAAAACACATCTGGGAAATTGCTCACACCGACAACATCACTAAGCTCTATGCGCGAAGAAGAAGACGCATCTAAAGAATAGATCATAAATCCAGCGTTCTCCAACGACAACAGGCTAAACATCTCCATCGCAGAGACTAAAGGAATCTTCGATCGGGAATTATGGCCATAGAAATTCCACTTCTCGCCAGGCTGGGGTCTAAAACACACAACGCCATGGAAACAATACACAGTGGCCATATAACTAGACAACACGTCCATTCCCACTATACAATCGAAATCCCACATCACTAGCCTGATCAAATTGGCTAACAACACCTTCCCACCAAACCTAAGAACGCCATTCAACAAGATCTCTTGGGAGTATAGGCTCGTGTCGGCAGGAGTGGCAACAGACACAAAATCACACAAAACAGTGTTATGAAAACCATGCTCAACCACAAATGCATCAACAATAAACGAATGTTATGCTCCTGTATCAAACAACACATGCGAATCCAGCATCGCCACTTGAGCCTTTCTGCTCAATGCATTAGCAACTGCATTCATCTTCCCAAGCTGATATTAGATCTCGCAATCAAAATCCTTAAGCAGCTCCATCCATCTACGCTGTCTCATGTTCAAATATGACTGCGAAAACAAATACTGAAGGCTCTTGAGGTCTGAATACACCACAAATTGTTCGCCATATAGATAGTGGCGCCAAATCTTCAAGGCAAAAACCACTGCCTCCAACTCCAAGTCATGAACTTGGTAACATGTACCATGCGGTTTAAACTGACGAGAGGCATACGCAATGACTCGACCATTCTGCATCAACACAAAACCCAATCCATTCAAGGAAGCATCTGCACAAACCACAAAACCACCGGAACCACATGGCAAAGGTAACATAGGCGCTGGAGTTAGCTTCTCTTTGAGCAACAGAAAATTGTTCTCACACTGCTTAGTCCAAACAAACCTCTTGTCTTTCTGAGTCAACTGCATCATTGGCTTAGCTATACTAGAGCATCCCTCGATAAAACGCCTATAATAGCCAGCCAAACGCAAGAAACTACAAATCTCAGCAACATTATTGGGGCGCTCCCAGTTAAACAACAGCCTCTACCTTACTGGGATCCACAGATATACCTTCCACTGAAATGACATGACCCATAAACACAACTCTATCCAACCAAAACTCGAACTTGGAGAAATTGGCATACAGCTATGAGTCTCAAAGCGTCTGAAGAACCAACTTCAAATGCTCTTTGTGCTGCATCGAAGTCTTAGAGTACACCAAAATATCATCAATAAACACAATCACAAACTGATCGATGAACTCTCTAAAGACTCGATTCATCAGATCCATGAAAATTGCGGGGGAATTCGTCAAACAAAAAGGCATAAAAAAAAACTCATAATGCCCGTACCTCGTACGAAAAGCAATTTTCGCAACATCTTGCTCTCGAATGCGCAAATCATGATACCCTGATTGCAGATCGATCTTAGAGAACACAGCCAAACCCTGAAGCTGATCAAACAGGTCATCGATTCTCGGAAATGGTACTTATTATTAACTGTTGCCTTATTCAACTGCCTGAATTCAATGCACATCCTCATCGACCCATCCTTATTCTTTACAAACAAGATAGGCGCTCCCCATGGGGACATACTCGGCCTAATGAATCCCTTCTCCAGCAAGTCGCTAAGCTGAACCTTAAGCTCCCTCAACTCAACAGGCGCTAAACGATATGGAGCTTGAGAGATCGTAGCTGTACCAGGTACCAACTCAATGCTGAAGTCTATCTCCCTCTTCGGAGGAAAACCAGGAATCTCCTCCGAAAACACATCTGGGAAATTGCTCACACCGACAACATCACTAAGCTCTATGCGCGAAGAAGAAGACGCATCTAAAGAATAGATCATAAATCCAGCGTTCTCCAACGACAACAGGCTAAACATCTCCATCGCAGAGACTAAAGGAATCTTCGATCGGGAATCATGGCCATAGAAATTCCACTTCTCGCCAGGCTGGGGTCTAAAACACACAACGCCATGGAAACAATACACAGTGGCCATATAACTAGACAACACGTCCATTCCCACTATACAATCGAAATCCCACATCACTAGCCTGATCAAATTGGCTAACAACACTCCGAAACGCGAAGCACCAAGCTGCTGAAACGATCTAAACTACGTCTCCCCTATCCTCTGCTGTGGAGCAGGAAAAGAACGATTTCAAGACGACCCACTAGAACGACCCTGGGGTGGGGCTGCGGCGTGCTGAGATCCCGCCAATAGACACACTCTCGCAAAATTTCCATACTGCCCACAATTATTACACGCACCCTGCACGCCAACACACTGCGCCGTAGAATGCTTTCCTCCACACTGGCCACAAAACATGGCCCTGGAACTACCACTGCTAGAACTGCTCAAACCAGAAGAACTAGAACCCGACTTCTTCTTGAACTGATGACCACGAGGTCTAAACCTGTGGCATCCAGACTGTTGGGCTGCCTGCTGCTGGGGTGGCTGGGATGACTGCAAAGACTGGGAAGGTTGCACCCCCGGAACCATGGGACGGTTACCTTGCACCACTGGAGGCCTAACACGAGACATACGATTCCGCAGTCCTTCCTCAATATCTGTAGCCCTGTCCACCGCCTCCGCATAACTTGCCGGTGAACTCTCCAGCACCAAAGAATACAAATCCTCATTCAGCCCCTCCAAGAACTTGTTCCTCTTTGCCCTCTCTCGGCCAGAAACATGCGGAACATACGCAAGAAGAAAAGAAAACCTCCGGGCATACTCCCCTACGGACAAAGTCCCCTGCACCAGGTTATCAAACTCACGCTCTCTGCGTTCACAAACGGATTCCGGAACGTACTCCTGACGAAAGGCAGTACAAAAGCTGTTCCACTTAATCCCAACATCTGTCTCCTCTAGAGTCCTCAAAGCGCCTCTCCACCAATGCTCGACACTCTCCTCAACTGAAACATAGCCAAACTCAGCCTACACTCATCACCATACCTGACACGGTCAAACAACCCGATAATGTGAGACAACCAGGACTCCGCATCGGAACTAGGCTCATCCCCGTTAAACGTCTGAGGATTCATCCATTGAAACCTCGCCATTACCAGTTCCATGTCGTCCACACGGGCTGCCAGCTCATCTACCTCTAACTCAACCTATCTATCACGACCACGACGAGGAACACTACGCTGCACTTCCTCGTTCTGACCTTCGGATTCTTCCTGAAACTGCCCTCTACCCCTACCTCTACGTCTAGGCGGCATCTACGAAGGCACTAAGAAGGTAAGGTCACACAACAACAAATATATCACACAACAACTAAGCCACATAGTCAAGAACATGCAACAAGCAACACTGTGCCTAGACTCAAGTGTGATAAAAAGAAATCAAGCTTATCCCAGCATAAGCTCTGATACCAAAAATTTCAGGCCTCGTGCACAAACACAGAGTTTAACCACGCAAACAATAGCGGAAGCATTTAAAATAATGGCTAAATTTTTGCTTTTGTCCTGACTGGAAGATACATAATTTAAAATACTGCAATACTCAAAATATCCCAGTTTAAAAAGAATACACACGGCTAAAAGCCACAGTACAACAATACAGCATGTATCAAGCACCAATCAACAACACTACAACTGAATACAATAAATCACAGGGCATTCCCCAGCCAACAGTACTGATACATATATGATATACGCTAACTGGGACACTCTAACCACCTCCTGGGGCACCACCAGCTGGATCAACTCCACGACCAGCCGGGTAACCTGGAAAACATGAAAAATACACACAGGAAACAACACCAGCTCCAGAGGGACACGGTGTCAAACCCCAGTACGGAGAGCAACTGAAAACAACATAAGACAGCAACAGATAACATGCAATGCTATGCATGAGATGAGGCTACAATCGAAGGCAGGGAGCCAAAGGAATCTCAAGAACAGATCAATGACATCAACAGAGCAACTGAGCAATGGTGGCCACGGGGTGTGTGAGTATATGGGAGCTACCCAGTCGTCTCAGCACACGGTACCAGATGCAAAACATAGCTCAACCCGCTGTTGCCAACTCATGAGGTGTTGGAGATACCCACTCCGCTCATAGTGGCTAACAGATCCCAGCAGGGAGATGAGGGTGACGGGAGTTACCCGCTCGGCCTCAAAACAAGCGTCCTGGTAAGCACAGATCAAAAAACAAAGCACGGCAAAACAGATCTGAGCTCGATGTGATAAATGTGTGTATGCAACAGATAAAATGTCCAACATAGAATATATACAACAATGAAAGGAATACACAGCAGCAAGCATAATCACCCATGCTCAATTCAAAGCTGTAAAACAAGCTCACATCCGTACCTCAAGTCTTCTGAGCTATAATTACAGCAACGAAGTCCCGAGCAACACAGATCTGAGAACCTGCTAAGCAACAAAGCACAAAATCTCAGGGACAGTAGCTCAGAAACTACGAATTGGGAGCCATGAGCTCAACCAAATCTGTCCTACCCTTCTAACACGACAGAAGGCTCTAACGAAGCACAAGGTAGGATCTTAACGCTTACTCAACAAGCTACCTGAACGACAGGAGAAATCCGACGCTTATGCTAACAAACTACAGAAGGAGATGTATCTCGATCCACTTCCAGGTTCACGCAAGCTTCCACAAGCGGTACCAAACGAAGCGTCTTAGAAAGAGGAGTCCAGCGCTACCACTCTTACTTCAATCGGAGTTGTCTACCATCGGCAATCGGAGAAGATAAGGTTCGATGAACAGTAGCTAGGGTATCACGACAGGGTTCGCTATCGAGAAATATTCTCAATGTCAAAGTTGTAATAATAAAGAACGAAGGAAAAGTCCTCTATTTAAAGGTAAAATCTGCTCAAATCTGAAGAACAGAACCCACCGACACTTAAGTCTCAAAACTGATTTCCCACTCGGATTTGAATCTCACAACAGATCTGGCTCTACGCCAGAACATATCCTAACTTACCCAAACGAGGTAGCACAAAGTCCACTCTCGCATCTAGACACGTCACCCACTACTCAAATCTGAAATGCTAACCAGCATCGCAACACTCGGATCTTATCGAAATCTGACGATCAACGCTACTCACATCTGATTCTCGCCTGCTAAACCAAAAAGCTGTCGTTCCAACTAATCCAAACGATGTAGTTTAGCTATCCGCTACAGAAACACTCTAGCTCACCTCAGGACGCCCGCCATACCAGATCTCATCACCACAACTGAGAGCGAACAACCAGCACTGGCCAACACTCACATCTGATCAGTTCCCACGGAAATCTCCAACTCTCAAGATCTGTTTCAAGGACTTATACGGACACAATAACTAAGCCAAGCATACCAAATCAAAGCTGGATCATCCCAGATCTGTTCAAGCCAAATCTGGTCTATGCTAAACCCGATTAATTAACACAATTAATCTTAGTAAACTTTCAGGTCTCAAAACCCCTATGCTACGTCGTTTTGATTAGTAGCGCGACGTCATTTGATGTTGGTGCACTAGGATAGCGTAGCAAAGTCTGATCTGTGATAGCGGAGCCAGATCTGAGTAGCGCTGAGATCTGATGGCACTGAGATCTGAATATGTCGGTGATTGACTTTCACTGTAGCTTTGACTTGGGGATTTAAATATAAGTGTCGAGCAACACTTAGAGAATTACGAACCCGATATTTTCTTATATTCTTCCCCGAGAACCCTCGATCAGTACTGTTCATTCGAACCTTTCTCCGTCGATTTGCCGTCGATTTACGCCGCCGTTTGGAGAAAGATTGGTGGCGCTGAGCTCACCTTCCTTAGGGCTTTTGATTGATACCAGTTGGAGTTTTAGATCCAAGAGTTGAAGGAGAGTGAAGTGGTTGCAGAGTTCGATAACTTCGTCTGTCCAGTGGTTCTTATGTTTCTTTAGAGCTTTCGAGTAAGTGATTTCTTCTCGTTTGAAGCTTCGATTTTTAGAACTGGGCAGTGCTCTGTTGGGTTGAGGTAGTTGTGTTAGGCTATGCGGCTTTAGGCTGTAAGCTGCATGAGCTTGGGTGTAAGCTGATTGCTAGATATATTGACAGATTTGGGCTTGTAGGCATTTTTTTCGTTGAGCTTTTGAGGAGCTCGTGAGTAGCAGACTTGAGCAGGCAGTTGGAGCAGTGTTCTGCGTGATCTGTTGAGGTATTAGAAGTTGTTTGAGGTATCTAGGCAGTTTTTTTCGTTGTAGCTTTTTGAGGAGCTCGTGAGTAGCAGACTTGAGCAGGCAGTTGGAGCAGTGTTCTGCGTGATCTGTTGAGGTATTAGAAGTTGTTTGAGGTATCAATTGAGATTATTTAAATAGCTTTGGGCATAAGCATGTGAATATTCCAGACTGATCTGAATGCTGTGATCTGGGTGTTTACGTGAACAGACTTGACTTGACTGTATGTGTTTACCTTGTTCTGTTTATGTTGATTTATGCATGTGAAAATTGATATTCCTGGCATTCATGCATACATATTGAGCCTGATGATTGATTGATGACCCGAGTCGAGCTAGCATTGTGATCGGCCGGCTGAGTTGTCACGCCTGAAAGGTCCAAAGCTATCATCGGGGTGGTGGCCGACTGAGCTGTCGCTCCTGAAGACCACTCTGTTGTGATGGTCGATGGACCTGAAGATCACGAACCGATGATTTCCACTTGCTGATTGGCTATGCGTGGTGTTTGAGGCTCAATTGAGATTTGCCAGCTGAGTTGTTGGCCTAGATGACCGACTTTCCTTGATAGCCTCATGCATATCATGATGTGAATATTGCATGTTTTATGATTTGCTGTTTTATGAGTGCTCTTCGTACTGAGGTTTTGACCTCATTTTCTTTCCTTGTTTTTGGGCTGCTTGGGTCTTGGTTGGCCTTGGCAGGTTCTTCAGATAACCAGGCTGGACAGAGTGGAGCTTCAGCTGGTCTATCCCCATTTTGATTGAGTCCCAGTTATATTACGTATTGATTTATTGAGCCAAGGGACGTCCTGTGCCTTTATTTATGTTTGGGGATCGGTTTTTGGTTTAATTCCTGTGGATGTTATGTGATATTGTTTGGATTTTGAGTTTAAATCCTTATTTATGAACTTATTTGGAATGATATTTTGGATCAAGCCCAAATTCGAAATTTTTTTGCCCATATTTGAATGCTTCCGTGTAATTAAGATTAAATGAGTATTTAATCTGTGTTTTACGCACTGGGCCTGAAATTTTTTGTATCAGAGCTTAAACTGGGATAAGCTCGATTTCTTTTTCATCACACTTGAGTCTAGGCACGGAGTTTGAGCTTTTGCTTTTGATTGACTTTGTGATTTTGATTGTTTGCCCTTGCGATTTATCTGTTATTTTTTACCTCTGAGATTTTGGTAGATGCCGTCGAGGAGAGGTAGGAGTAGAATCGCTAGGCAGACTGGTGATGAGTCCAGAGCTCCGGGTAGTGATGAGGAGCAGTAGTATACCTTTGCGTCGCCATTCTAGGCAGACCGAGGTAGATGATGTGACCAGACATTGGCGAGATGGAACTATTGTTGGCTAGGTTCCAGAGGATGAATCCCCCGATCTTTACTGGTGCCGAGGGTGGTTTGATGGCTGAAGGCTAGTTAGAGCATATGGAGGAATTTGTTTGATGCGGTGGAGTAATATCAGGAGAGAAGACTGAAGCTAGTGGTTTTGTAGTTGAGGGAGAATGCTCAGCGCTGGTGGAAAGGTACTTCACGAGTCATGAGAGAGATTGGGACTTTGAGTTCTTGGGAGAGCTTCTGTGTGGCCTTTCTGTGAGCCAGAAATATTATTGGATTAATTGAGTTAATTAATCAGTTAGCATAGACCCGATTTGGTGTGAACAGATCTGGGATGGAGCAACTTTGAGTTGATATGCTTGGTTAACGTATTGGGTTTCTATTTTGTATGTTTAGATCAGATCTGGACTGCCAAAGAGTTCATCAGAGTAGTAGTCAGATCCGGGAAGTGAGAAGTGCTGGTTGGTAACTTCATATTTGGTTTTGGTTGGTTGTAATCAGAGCTAGAAGTCAAATCTGGTTGTCTCGAAGTATTTGAGATACGCTGTTTGGGTATCCTGTGCGGATAGTGATACACCGTTGTTTGGTAGAAATTAGATTTGAGTTGCGTTAGTTATTAGCGATGCTTGAACCGGCCTGGTTCGAGAGTTACTGTAGATACGTTTCCAGTGTCCAGACCAGAAGCCAGTGTGGGGTTGTTTTGGGTAGCAGTTAGCGCTGGTCAGCGCTGGTATCAGATCTTGTCTTTCAGGTCTGGGTTGCGATACAATGTCGTTTAGCGATTCAGATGTGGTTAGCGGGATGACGTGTCCTAGTGAAGGAGAGGTCCTTGGTGCGATGTCATTTGGATAAGTTTCAAATCTGTTTAGCGTATGGTCCAGATCTGGAGTGTTACTCAGATCTGAGTTGGGAACATATTTGAGTAGGTTTTGTCGGTGACTACTGTTCATCATATTCGGGGAACTTAAGTTGTATATTTAGAGGACTTTGACTAGTCTCGCGATATTCTTTCCCGACACTTAGAAATATTCTCGAAAGATAACTCTGTCACGATACCTGTGAGACCTGAAATTTAATAAATATTAATTTGGTGGATTAATCGAATTTTAAGGAAATCATATTTGTTTGTGAGAAGTTTGAGTGTTTCGTTTTCATTTTTGGGTCATATTTCACAGTTGGAGCAATTCTGGAAATTTTTGTATTTTGAGTTAGAAATCTGTTTTGTGGTGAGATCTGATCTCGTGGGAGAGATCTGTGGGAGCGAAGAGACCTGTTAGCACGTTTTGTTGATCAGATGTTGCCTTAGCGTTGTTTTTGTAGCGTGTGTATTAATACGCCGTCGTTTTGTAGAGATCTGGTAGCACTAGAGGTAGGAATCTGCTTAGAAGTCTGCTCGCGTGTTTTTGTGTTTGTTCCAAAACGTCGTCGTTTTATTAAGTTGGAACGGTGTCTTTTGGGCCTAGCGTTAGTAAGAGATCTGCTGACGTAATAGGGTCTGTTGAATGTGGTGCGGGCATGATGCAACGCCGTTTTGCGGGAGCAGATGGTCTTGGGGAAAGTCTGTTTGTACTACCAAAGATGTCAACGCGAGTCAACGTTCCTGTATTTGAGCGATCGCGTCAGCTGTTGGTATATCAGCTGTAGCGTTTTGGTAGGAAGCAGCAGCAATGCTGACGTGGATTTCAGATTTTGTACTGTAGAGCGAGGCAGAAACTATGTCGGTGGAATCTGTTCCTGTTTCGGTCAGCTGTTGAGTAGTGTATTTAATAGGAAGCTGGGTCTTCGATTTTAAATGAGATCACATACTTAGAATATTCTCCCCGATTTCCCAACCTATGTCGCGAACCCTAAGTAATGTTCATCGCGTTGGTTTTCCGTCAATTCCCAGCGATAGACCGATCTGTTGGAGAGTTGAAGCTTTGGACTCCTCTTGCTACGGTGCTTCATCCTATACAATTTTCTGGAAGCGTAGTTGGCTGGAAGAAAGATCGTGAAGCACCTTCTTTGGCCGTGTGTTGCTTTGTTCAGGTAGCGTTTCGAATTATTCTATGTGATCTTACTCTTAGCCTCGTTTAGAGCTTCCTGTTGAGTTGTTGGGTAGGATTAATCACAGGTTGTGTGGTAGCTCCAAGTTTGTGATTTCTGTTAGCGTTCTCGAGATTTATGCGTGTTGTTTAGCAGGTTTTGTATCAGATTTCTCGGGACCCCGTTGTGGTAAGCGTAACAGATTTGAGGTACGGATTTGAGCTTGTTATAGCTTAGAATTGGCGTGGATTTAATGTGAGATTGCTGGTATGCTTGCTGTGTGTTCTGTGTCGATCGGCTGTTGCATACATGCATTAATTCACGTCATTTAAGATCTCTGTTGTATTTATCTTGTTGTATTTTTGCTGTTCTGTTCTTACCAGGATGCGAGGGTGAGCGGCAATACCGCACTCTCATCTCCTTGTTGGGATCTGTTAGCCCTCATGCGCCGAGTGGTTAACTACCACAGTTCATGAGTTGGGCAACGTCAGGTTGAGTTGTTTGATGCATCTGGTATTCGGGCGTGGGGTAAAGACGAGCGGGTAATTCCCGTATGCTTGTACACACATCAGTGGCCACCATTCGTTGCAGATTCAGTTGAGCTATGTTTGAGTTCCTTGGCTTCTTTCTTGGGTTGAAGCCTTCAGCTGTTGTTCAGTGTCTCATGCATAGCATCTGCATTTTATCTTATGCTGTTTCTTTAGCTGTTTCAGTTGCTTTCCGTACTGGAGTTTGACCCCGATGTCCCTTGTTAGAGTAGATGCCCAACTAGCCAACTTGTGGCGTGTGGGTTTTATAGACTCTTGTATATCACAATCTTTATTTATGAAATACGCATTTATTTATGGAATTATTTATTTTCATTGTGTTATATAATGTTAACAATTGTGTTGGATAAAGACCTAGAATGCACCATAGTGTATGTTAGATGTGATAGTGGATATGATGGCTATCATGAAACACATCTAATAGTCACTGTGTATTCTGAATTATGTTGCCTTAGCGTGTTTTTGTAGCGTGTGTATCAATACACCGTCGTTTTGTAGAGATCTGGTAGCGCTAAAGGTAGGAATCTTCTTAGAAGTCTGCTCGCGTGTTTTTTGTTTGTTCCAAAATGACGTTGTTTGATTAAGTTGGAACAGTGTCGTTTGGGCCTAGCGCTAGTGAGATGTCTGCTAACGTAAGAGGGTATGTTGAATGTGGCGTGGGCATGATGCGACGTCGTTTCGCGGGAGCAGATGTCTTGGGAAAAGTCTGTTCGTTACTACCAACAGTTGTCAATGCGAGTCAACGTTCCTGTAGTTGAAAGATCGCGTCAGCTGTTGGTATATCAGCTGTTGTGTTTTGGTAGGAAGCAGCAGCAATGCTGACGTGGATTTCAGATTTTGTACTGTAGAGCGAGGCAGAAACTACGTCGTTTAGTTAAGTTGGAACGACAACGTTTTTGGTGTAGCGTTTGGCGTCAGCTGTTGGTCGGGTGAGACATCTACTGTTGAGAGATCTGATGCGTTGTTTTATTCAGTGGCTGGTTTGTGAATCAGCAGTTGGTAGCGAGGTGACGTGTCCCTCTACGACATCGTTTTGTTTAGTTTTTCGCTGTTTAAGCGATAGGACTCTGCTGGTGTGAGATTTCAGCAGTTGGTTGGGAATATTAGTTGCGACAACTGATTTGTCGGTGGAATCTGTTCCTGTTTCGGTCAGCTGTTGAGTAGTGTATTTAATAGGAAGCTGGGTCTTCGATTTTTAAATGAGATCACATACTTAGAATATTCTCCCCGATTTCCCAACCTATGTCGCGAACCCTAAGTAATGTTCATCGCGTTGGTTTTCCGTCAATTCCCAGCGATAGACCGATCTGTTGGAGAGTTGAAGCTTTGGACTCCTCTTGCTACGGTGCTTCATCCTATACAATTTTCTGGAAGCGTAGTTGGCTGGAAGAAAGATCGTGAAGCACCTTCTTTGGCCGTGTGTTGCTTTGTTCAGGTAGCGTTTCGAATTATTCTATGTGATCTTACTCTTAGCCTCGTTTAGAGCTTCCTGTTGAGTTGTTGGGTAGGATTAATCACAGGTTGTGTGGTAGCTCCAAGTTTGTGATTTCTGTTAGCGTTCTCGAGATTTATGCGTGTTGTTTAGCAGGTTTTGTATCAGATTTCTCGGGACCCCGTTGTGGTAAGCGTAACAGATTTGAGGTACGGATTTGAGCTTGTTATAGCTTAGAATTGGCGTGGATTTAATGTGAGATTGCTGGTATGCTTGCTGTGTGTTCTGTGTCGATCGGCTGTTGCATACATGCATTAATTCACGTCATTTAAGATCTCTGTTGTATTTATCTTGTTGTATTTTTGCTGTTCTGTTCTTACCAGGATGCGAGGGTGAGCGGCAATACCGCACTCTCATCTCCTTGTTGGGATCTGTTAGCCCTCATGCGCCGAGTGGTTAACTACCACATTTCATGAGTTGGGCAACGGCATGTTGAGTTGTTTGATGCATCTGGTATTCGGGTGTGGTGTAAAGACGAGCGGGTAATTCCCGTATGCTTGTACACACACCAGTGGCCACCATTCGTTGCAAATTCTGTTGAGCTGTGCTTGAGTTCCTTGGCTCCCTTCTTCGGTTGTAGCCTTCGGCTGTTGTCCCGTTCTTCATGCATATCATCTGAATTTTATCCTTGCTGTTCATTGCTGATTTATAGTTGCTCTCCGTACTGGGGTTTGACCCCAATGTCCCTCTGGGGCTTGGTTTGTTTTGTTGT
>KQ998985.1:55332-69389 GCA_001598015.1 Dorcoceras hygrometricum
TCCTGCTGTCACGTTGTTTTTGTTGTGACTGTGTAGGGAGAGCTTTGATTTAAATTTCGGGAAAACCAGCTTTCGATCTCTTTTTTATTCCCACAAAAAGGGAGAGAATTGTTAGAACATGCATCGATTATTTAAGGTTTTGTGTAAATCAAAAAGGGAGAGATTGATGGATCTGTTTAGACAGATCTTGATTAAGTTTTGAATTACACAAAACCTGTTATTGTGTTTCTAACAATTTTACTTAGTGTACAGATTTTAGGATCGAAGAAGAAGATCAGCAGTAGCAGTAATCTGTCCAGTCGATGGTTTGAAAGTTAAAGTTCACCAGTTGGTTTAGTTATTCTTTGTAAACGACAGCTGGATTAGCAATGGAGACATCCAAAGTTGAATCAGTTGTTCGTATTCAGTCAGAGGCCAAATTAGACCAGTAGATGTTATATTTGCTAAAGAGAGCTTGAACCAGCTGGAACAGTGACTATGGAGTCTGCTGGAAGAAATGTCGAAGAAGAAGATAAACAGTTGAAGTCTGGCAGACGTATGAAGAAAAGCAATCAGCTGTTGGATTGAAGCGAAAAGAAATCGAGAATCAGCAGTGATGACATCAGCACATATTCTGGAGGAAGCAATGAGCAGCAAGAATGACGTCATCACAATCAGCAGTTAACAAGAAATGCAAGATCTGGAATCAGCGATGATGACATCAGCAGTGATGTCATCACAATCAGCAGATGAAGAAAGTTCAGCTGGAGCGCTAAGCGTAGATGACATCAGCAGTGACGTCAACAATCAGCAGGAAGCTACAGTAGAACCAGTCGATGGATGACCCAGACGCAAGAGATAAAGCGATGTCGTACAGGAAGAGGTATCCAGTCGCAAGCTACTGTTCACCAGCAGATGATACTTGGAGATAGCAATAGCAAAACGATGTCATTTGGATTAATGGATACGACAGCGTTTTGCCTTCGCGCTAAAGATTCAGCAGATAGTTTTTGCGATGACAAGAAACCAGCAGATAGCTACAATTATCTTGAATCAGCTGTTGAAAGATTCTAGCAGGTGCATTACTTGATGATAACCAGCAGGTGCATTCATTCAAATGTGTTCCAGTCGCAGAATTGCAAACGACGAAGGAAGAGCTGGTTACCAAAAATGTTTTCAGGATATCAGCCGTTGCAAGCATTCAACGCTCAAGATGGAAAGAATCAATGGCTGAAATAGAGTCGTGCAATTGCCTCAATTCAAGGGAACAATATTTGTACTATTCTGGGAAATAGTACAATTTACAGAGGAGCATTGCACAGATTTGGGAAGACGACGATTTAGCCGTAACAAGCGCAGAAAGGAATTAGAATTAATCTAACGGCTATATCTCTTGAGGAAGCTATTTATATGAGAAGATTTTGAAGGAAGAAGATGACGATTGTTGATTGAGCGAAGAGACAAAATAACAGAGGGAAGATACAGTAGAACGAAGCATTCGACCACCATTCTGAGAAGAGCTTACAACGACGTCGACTGCTGAGTTCTTATCAGCTCATTTAGGAGCACTTCCCAGTGTGTGAGATTAATTTTCTTATGAGAGTTGTGCGTACACTGTAATTCTCACACACAGATTCACTCGCACATTTCGTGAGTTGAGCTAAATTGTTTAGCGAGTGAATCAAAACCTTTCACAAACAGGTCCCGTCCAAGCACGAAGATGTTAAACTCTGTGTATGTAGTTAACACACAGTTGCGGCTGGTGTGCACTTGTGGAGTCTAGGAGTTCTCGCAGCTGCTGGTTGCGGGATTGGGTCTATACACGAGTTGTAAGATCAAATCTTCTAGTGGATCCTTCCGAGATGGAAGAAGGAGAGACGTAGGACATTGAGGTCCGAACTTCCAGAAACAAATCAGCTGGTCCATTTATTTAACGCTTTCAGCACTTGCATCAGATCTTTCTCCGGTGCTCTTGTGATTTTTTAGATGTTCAAGAACAAGAGGTATTGCACCTCCAGTTTTAAGTAGCAGCGCGCAAAATCTTTTAACTCTTGAAAAAGCGCGGCTGCTGATCTTTTTGATCCTATTTTCCGGGACCAACATAAACTAAAAGCATGGCTCGTTCCCTTCTAAACATTTTCAAACCATTTTCTCAGCAAAGCTCGAAATAAAAATAAATAATTATTTTAAAACACAAAACCATCCATACTGTTTAAATCATTGAGTGAAAGCACTGAAAATGAACATGTTTAAAACCAACATACTAAAAATAATGTATCATCTCTAAGATAACATCGCTGCGGTCATGGGGTACTGCTGCAACAGGCGCTCAATGTCCTCATCGCCAGTCGGAGTAAACACAGCAGGATCATCACCTGCACCATTTAAACCTCGTGAGCCTAGAGACTCAGCATGCTCTATCTGGTATCATAAAAAAGTACATACTAATAAAATTCCATGCAAGCACATACTTGATATAATAACGTTAAAACATGAATGCGTGCATGATCTTAAAACATTGCTTCATACATTTCATATCATAACATAACATATAACATATATAAGACATCGCATAACATAACATGAAAAACGTATGAGTCGTATCCATAAGTGTGACCATAGTCGATTGATCAATCTATAAACCAACGTACGCAGCGGTGTGGTTCACCAGACCTTACCTCGTGATCCCTATATGTCACACCTCTATGCTGCCACTTCACCATGCCGTTAACACATGGATCCGTAAGCTCGTAATACATGAACAGAAGTTCAATGGGTTCGGTATCCCGCATCCCCTCATCATAAGTTGTCACAAATCATTCAAGTCCTCGGGTTTTGTCTTTTCAAAGAACATGCCTTAACATTCCATAAACATTTATGATGCATGGATTTCATAAAATTATGCAAGTTTAAAAGCTTAGCCCGTTAATGTATATTTAATCCTTTCCTTTAAAACATTTACGTACATAGCATACTACATATATAATTAAATATACATTTACGGACTTGTAAATTTTTCTACTTCGGTCAAGGACTGGTTCAGGAGCTCAGCCTACTACATCTGGGCTAAACATCAATCTTAACTTAATCAATGAATCGAATGTTCACCCTTTAAAATCTTGACTACCTTTAAATTCAATTTGACTTTATAAATAAAAGGGCTAATTTTGACTAATTCAAAATCAATTTTTACTATTAAAATAAATTTTGACTTTAAAATCAATTTTTGACTTTAAAATGACAACTTAATTCGATTCTGACTTCAATAGCCAATTTTGAACAAAAGACCGATTTTGAATTGATTTTTGACTCAATTAAAATTCCAAAGGCCCCAATTTTGACTTAAAATTTAAAAATAAACATAACTCTAAATATTTTAAAAGTTTGACTCAATTTTTAAAACATCTGGCTAATTTCTTAAAATTGGACATTTGGCTTAAAATTAAAAATAACAGGTCCATAATTAAAATAACTTGGACCGATTTTTGAAACATTTGACTCGAGAGTCGATGAACCGATCTGGTCCAACCAAATCAGCCAAACCGCTTCAATTAGACCGAACCAACCCATGCAAGCCCTAGACTTCACCTAGCCGCCTACTCCATGCGACGCCCAACGACTAGCAGCCATTCAACCACTTCGGCCACCTACTCCGGCTGCCCATGGCCTGAGCCCTGCCAGCTGGACAACCCCCAGGTCCAGACGGTTCCAACGAGACCAGCCTTGGTCCAAGCCATACACCGCACAGCTTGAACGAGGCCAAGGAAACACGACGCACGTCGCGCTCCATGCGAGAGTCACCCGGCCAGCCATGGTTTCCCGACGCCTAGCATTGATCTAGCCATGATCTAGCCCACTTCTCCACATCTAAGGACCCTCACTCGACCACCTAACCATGAGCCGTGACCCTTGGACCATCCACAAACCGATCAACACAAGAAAAGTCGAGAAAACGTGAAAGCCATTTCGTGCCATGCATGAACTCAATCAAGGATGTAAAGATCTGAAATAAACACATATAATTCATGCATAATTTCATTAAAACAGATTAATATGGTTTAAATGGCGAGAAAACAAAAAGATATCACATGTCTGGCTTGTAGGAAAGGTAGATCTGCGAGTTACCGACGCTGTAGACGCGACATCGGGGCACCACCGGCTTTGGATCACCAAAATTCACCAAGGAATGGAGTTTTCGAAATTTTGAGTGTGAGGGTAAGGGAGGGGACGGCTGATGTGATTTGGAGGCTAGGTTTTGTGATTAATTGGTGTTATGAAAAATAATATGTGACACAAATGACCTCTATGGATTTAATTAAGAAAAGGGGTGAAAAATGACATGCTTGCCCCTCCAATTAATGGAAAAGATAATTAAACTCATAACTTGGCTTTAAAGATCAAAGATTTTCGAAATCAAGGCCTCCTCATGTTTTAAAACACCTTAAAACTCAATAAAACAGCCTGTATAGGCGAAAAACGGGTTCCCCTTCAAAATATTATAAAACTCCAATTTTCAGAAATTGTTACTTAAAATAGAATAATTTCATTATTAAAAATCTCAGAACTTAAAAATCTCAAAATATTTTCATTCCGGTCGACCATAATCTCGTCCGCGCGTCCGTAACTCAAACAGACTGAAAAACAAGACATGCACACCATGCAACATCAAATCATAATAAATCATACAAAGGTGGCATGTAATCATCTAAAATTAATTTTCTTCCTAGTCATGCACTCATTTCTACGTAGTCAGGAATTTCTAGGCGTTACATAGATTTTTAAGAATAAATTTATTATTTTAAGCAACTGTTTCTAAAAATTTGGGGCTTTATTATTTTTGAGGGGAACCCGTTTTTCGCTTTTACGGGCTATTTTAATGGATTTTAAGGTGTTTAAAATATGAGGGGACCTTGATTTAGAAAATTTGATATTTCTAAAGCCAAGTTATGAATTTGGTTTCTTAATTACATCTTTAGTGGTCAAACTTGTCAACCCATTATTTCCAAAACACAATTGATTTCAAACCTAGCCTCCTCCAAACTCTAGCAGCCGCCACCTCCTCCCCTCAAGCACTCAAAGTTTCTAAAATTGGTCAAGTTTGGTGATCCAAAGGCGGTCGTGCCCCGATCTCGCATACCACACGTCGGTACCTCGCAGAATGGATTTTAAGGTGTTTTAAAATATGAGGGGACCTTGATTTAGAAAATTTGATATTTCTAAAGCCAAGTTATGAATTTGGTTTCTTAATTACATCTTTAGTGGTCAAACTTGTCAACCCATTATTTCCAAAACACAATTGATTTCAAACCTAGCCTCCTCCAAACTCTAGCAGCCGCCACCTCCTCCCCTCAAGCACTCAAAGTTTCTAAAATTGGTCAAGTTTGGTGATCCAAAGGCGGTCGTGCCCCGATCTCGCATACCACACAGTACCTCGCAGATCTAGATTCTCTACAAACCAGGCATGTAATATATTTTTTTTCTCACCATTTAAGCCATATTATAATGTTTTAACAAAATTATGCATGAATTGAATGTGTTCTATTCAGATCTATACACCATTGTTAGGATAAAATTTATAGTTTTTGTGATAACAAAAATAAGAAAAGATTTGGACTTAAACGATGATATTCGAATAATTTTTTCATAAGATATCAGAGTTGCTGAAAACGGTGATTGGTTTGAATTATAGTTATGATATCGGGTTGATCAGATTATGGTTCTGAGATAGTCGGGTTATCGAATCAAGTTTTTGAGTTATCGGGTCAGATAGTTACTGTTGAAAATGCATTAAGAGCAATGGTTGCTGCCAACAGAAAGGATTAGATTACGAACAGTATATTCGACAGATATGGTAACAGTGAAGTTCAACAGGAACAATACAATACGGTCAACAACGAAGGTTGCTGTCAACAGAGATGTGCATATTAGAGTTACCAGATATCGTGACGTCATCATCAGATATCGCTACAGTAAGAGGAACAGTTACCGCTACAGTGTTTTCAACGGATAGCAGTACAGTGTTTGTATAACAGATATGATGACATCAGCCTTTCTGAAAATGAAATTGGTCAGATATTGTTTTACCGCGACAGATATTTATTCAAACAGCGATGGACTATTCATTCGTCTCCAAGTAAAATATATCTATCAACAGAAAAAGATTTCAGGCGCAAGCGTTAAGTTGATTCAAATTCGATCGATTACTCATTTTGGAAAATATCGATGGCCATAACAGAATCGTACAAATGCCTGGAATTAATGAGACAATATTAGTACTATTTTTGGGCAAATAGTACACATTTGCAGAGGTCATTACAACGGGATTGCACATATATGGAAATTATATTTTTGCCTCTGACGATATGCGATTTACCATGTAGTGGAGCAGAATTGACGGCGTACGATTCTCAGAAATTCAAAAGGAATTTTATTTCCTTAACAGAATTAATCGATCGTCGAGCGAAGAGTATAAATAGCAGAAGATTTGAATTGAAGAAAAACTCTCACTATTGCTATTGCTGTTACTCTGTCAAATTTACGAGCGCTTTGCATTTTGAATCTATCATTCTCAGAAGCCCAAACACTCGAAGAAAACAACCACTGATCTTCATAGATAAACCTTCGAGTTATTCTCTGGTTCATTTTTGAATCAAGTTTCATTGCTTAGAAACCAGAGAATATACAGTCTCAATAGCATTGTATTTCATTGTTATATCCATTTGAGTCTGTAACAAACGTGCTATCTTAAAAGCCGTTTGAGAAAATATTGTGTTGTAAACCAGCAGCTGCGACTGCGTTATTTGTGGTGTTACTAGGAGTTCACCTTGAGCGAGGCTCGGTGATCGGGTGTGTGCAGAAGGCATGTACAAATCAAATTTCTAGTGGAACCTTCCGCGTTATTTGTGGTGTTACTAGGAGTTCACCTTGAGCGAGGCTCGGTGATCGGGTGTGTGCAGAAGGCCTGTACAAATCAAATCTTCTAGTGGAACCTTCCTGAAAAGGAAGAAGGGGAGACGTAGGATATTTATATCCGAACTTCCACAAACAAACTAAGTTAAGCAGCTCTAGTAAAATTGTTTTAAAGGTTTCGAAAAATTTAAAATACCCAAGAGTTCATTCAACCCCCCCTTCTGAACTCTTGCAGCTATTTTCGAACCACATTGATCCTATTTTCGGGACTATCAATTGGTATCAGAGCCTGTGTATCTCAGTATTGAACAGTTATCTTTCGTGCTTTATTATATCTCAATATGTCTACTTCTCTCAACAAGATTCCTTTGTTTTCAAGGGAAGACTATGATGATTGGAAAATACGCATGCAAGCGCATCTGGCTGCTCTAGATGATGAAATGTGGGTGGTCCTCACTGAAGGGCCGCTGAAGATTATGAAGCTTAATCTGGCGTTTGCTATATCCAATGGTGAGCCTCAGTTCCTTGAGAAGGCCAGACATGAGTATACAAGTGAAGACAAAAGGAAAGAAAACTTAGACAACGTGGCCATGGATATACTTTACAAGAAGCTGGACAAAGACAAAAATATGTTCAGCAAAATCAAAACCTGCGCCACAGCCAAAGACATCTGGGAAAAGTTGATCCAGATATGTGAAGGAAGCGACGAGACAAATGAGAACAAGCTGACCGTGGCTCAGTTGAAAACGAGTCAATAAAGATGAAGGACGGCAAAACAATGACTGAATTTGACGAGCTCTTCAGTGCAGTGGTCATCGAGTTGAATAGTCTTTGCAAAGAATACAGTAACAGAGAGTTGGCGTTGAAGGTCATGAGAGCATTACCAAAAGAGTGGGATGTGAAAACCATGGCTATGAGGGAATAAGAGGATTTGAACAAACTGGAGCTTCACGATTTGTTCGCAAACCTGAAAGCATATGAATTTGAACTCGAAACAAGATCTGAAGTCCCATAAAACTCCCAGCCAACGAAAGCACTAGCTGCTGCAACTACTGAACAGTGCTCTCCAAGCACTAGCAAGACGGCTGATCAACTCAGCGATGACGTCATGTCCCTCTTCGTTAAGAAGTTTGGGAAATTCATGAGAAGATCTTTCAATCCTTCTACTCCTTATATCAATTATCATAAATCTGATAAAGTTTATACAGATTTAACTTGTTTTAACTGTGGTCGTCCAGGGCTTTTTGCAGCTGATTGCAATAGGCCAAAGAAGGAGGATAGATCCAGGGATGACAAGAGAATGGATGATAGATACCGAAGAGACGAGAAGAAGGAGGATAGATACAAGCGAGAGGACAAGACTGATGAAAGATCTGTTGATAGATCCAAGGAGCGATCCAAGTACAAGAGGATGAGAACAAGATCTGACAGAAGGCCCAACATAAAGAATGATAGAAAGTACTGTTTGCTGAGGAAAGCACCAAGAGCTGGGCAGATACTGACTCAGAATATTCATCCAGCAGCTCCTCATCAAGTGATAGTGAACAGGAAGAGGTTCACTGTTTAATGGCTGAACATACATCGGATGACGAGGTATTCGATTTCTCTAACTTTGAATTTACATGAGAAGATCTTGTCAGTGCACTAAATGACATGGTCAAAGAGTACAGGAAGATTTCTCATTCATTCGAGGAAGTTAAAGCTGAAAACATAAGTCTGAAAAGTAGTTCGATTGAATCAAGTTCTGATGAGCTTGAGGATATTGACAGCTTGAAGATTGAGTTGCGTAAGCTGACAGCTGAGAATGATTTGTTGAGAAATGAATCCAGTGAGCTCAAGGCTGAAGTCGAAAAATTAACTAAAGAAATGAGCTCATGAAATCAATAGGCTCGTGCTTTCCACAAGCTGCATGAAATCCAAATATCAGTGCACGATAGAACTGGTTTGGGTTTCAATAGTAGTGACAGAAGTGAAGGAGAAACAAGTACTCAATCACAGCCGGCATATGACAAGTTCAACAAGATGAGCTTTGCCAAAGCCAACGTGATATATGACTGCTTTGAGTCGATAATATTTAATGACCAGAACTCTCCCAAGTTGACCGATAATGGAAAAGCTGGTATCGGCTTTTCAAAACCTGATAACTCCAAGCCAAGCTGGCTAAAGAACAGACTGGACAAAGACAAAGCGAAAGCTGGTCGAAAGCCATTTGTTCCTAACCAGCCATGGCGTAGTTCGACGAAGGTAAAATTGGGTCGGAAAAAGGTTCAGCAGAAAAGAGATCTATATGGTCAAATATGAAAGAAACTCAACATACCTCACAATTATGCACAGAACATTAAGGATACTTATACTGGAAAAACTGTCAAGGTCATTCAAGTATGGGTCCCGAAAGGGGTAATACAATCAGGACCCAAGTAAAATTGGGTACCAAAATCTGTTTGTATGATTGCAGGGTAACAGGTACAAGGCTGCTGAGGACTCAACTATCTGGTACCTGGACAGTGGGTGTGCGCGACATATGACAGGGAACCCAAAGCTGTTGACAGATGTTGTTCCAAACAAAGGAGCAAAAATGGTCTTTGGTGACAATGCACACGGTAACACTGTGGGTAAGGGTAAGCTTACCCATGGTAACATCTCTATTTCAGATATTTTAGTTGTTGATAACCTTAGTTACAATTTGATTAGTATCAGTCAGCTATGTGACAAAGGTTACATAGTTAACTTTCAACAACACACGTGCACAGTTCAGAACTCAAATGTTCTGATCGTTTGGTGGGTAAACGTTCGGGGAATACCTACGTTATCGATTGGTCAGAGTAGTTGAGGACTGAACAGTTATGTCTTATAGCTGAATCTTCCAAGAGCTGGCTGTGGCATCAACGAATGAACCATCTAAACTTCAAAACACTTGCTAAATTGAGTGAGCATGATATGGTTTCTGGTATGCCCAAATTAAAATTTTCTAAGGATAAGATATGTGACGCATGTCAGCTGGGGAAGCAAATAAAATCGAATTTCAAAAATAAAGGCGGAAAACGTTCTACCCATTGCCTTGAGCTCTTGCATATGGATCTTTTTGGTCCTATTTCAGTAACGAGCTTAGGGGGAACAAATTACACCCTTGTAGTTGTTGATGATTTTACTAAATACACTTGGGTGTTGTTTTTAAAAGCAAAATCTGAAACCGCCGACCAGCTGATACGCCTTTTGAAATGTTTACAAAATGACAGATCTTGTTCAGTCAACCGGATAAGAAGTGATCGCGGTACTGAGTTTCTAAATTTTAAACTACCATCTTATTTGGAAGACTTGGGGATAAAACATGAGCTCTCAGCAGCAAGAACTCCTCAGCAAAATGGCTTAGCTGAAAGGAGAAACCGCACTTTAAAAGAAGCTGCTAGATCTATGATTGCATATTTACGGGATTTCACAAAAATTCTGGGCAGAAGCAGTTAACACAGCGTGTTATACTCAAAACAGATCGATGATTAATAGGATGCACGATAAAACCCCATATGATATCTGGCATGGCAAGAAACCTGATATATCTTATTTCAGGGTGTTTGGGTGTAGATGTTTCGTTCACAACAATGGCAAAAAGCACCTAACAGTGTTTGAACCAAAATCTGATGCAGGAATATTGTTAGGTTACTCTGCTGTCAGCAAGGCTTATCGTGTGTTCAACATCAAAAGCCTAACTGTTGAAGAATCTGCTCATGTTGTGTTCGATGAGACTAGCTTCAAATCTACTTCAGCAGCAAGCTTACACGACTTGTGCACACGTCTAGAATCAACAAGTCTTGAAGAATCTGATTATGACGTGTTGCCACAAAGACATACAGTTGAAGAACAACCAGCAGTAGACACAACGCACAATGTTGTCAACAAGATCTGAGGACAGCAGGAGTAGATGCAATCAACGCACAAACAGTTGCTGCTCCATCAGATATTGTGCAAACAAACACTACTACTCATACACAAACAGCTGACGCAACAGTGTCAAATATACCAACAGCTGTTGATGACAAAGCTGACACCAGCATTCACCCAGAACAGCAAGTATCACAGTTGGAATCAGATGCACAAGCTATCAATGACAATCATCAATTAGCGTCAGAAAATACTTCTATCCAGCCAGCGACACAGGGGGAACATGGAGCAAATCCCATCGGACTTGATCTTCGGTGGAATAGAAATCATCCACCTGAGAAAGTCATAGGTAATTTCGAATCCCCTGTTCGCACACGAGGCCAGCTATCTCATGATCATTTTGATGCTGCATTTTTGTCTCATATAGAACCTAAGATAATTGATGAAGCCTTAGCTGACCCAAGTTGGATAGATGCTATGCAAGAAGAACATAAACAATTTAAGCGTAATAATGTGTGGACACTTGTACCTAGACCTAATAATCATTCAGTCATAGGAACTAGGTGGGTCTTTAGGAACAAGCTGAGTGAAGATGGCGTAGTAGCAAGAAATAAAGCTAGGCTGGTAGCACAAGGATTTAGGCAAATGGAAGGAATAGATTTCGATGAAACTTTTGCACCAGTAGCAAGATTAGAAGCCATTCGCATGTTCTTAGCTTATGCTGCATTTAAATATTTTAAAGTCTTTCAGATGGATGTTAAGAGTGCCTTTCATAATGGTGTCTTAACAGAGGAAGTGTATGTGTGAAAACCCGAAAATTCAGCTCCTAAAAAAAAAAAAAAAGTCAAAGAAACTCTTGGTTATTATCATCCTGGTGTGTATTTTGTTCGGCTTATTTCCAGATCTAGTGTTGTGGTGATATTTCTTTGATGCTAAGTTTTCCCCAGTTTTGGATTTGTTGCTTGATTTCGAGGATGAAATCTTATTTTTAGTGGGGGAGGAATGTGAGACCCGTAAGAATTGTGGAACAATTAATTTAATTAATCGGGTTCACCATATACTAGATCAGGCGTGAGTTGATCTGGGACGGACCATCTTTCAGCTAGTATGCTTAGTGCACGTATGCGGGTTGTGCATGGATTCAGATTTTGTAATGCCCAGAATCATTAAGCAGTGGATTAGTGGAGTAATTTCGACATTCAAGAATTTGATGAAGCTTAATTATGAGCTCGGATTTCTTCTGGAAGTGTTGGATGACTTAAGAACTGTGTATTGATTAAATCACGAAGTGTGAGAACCAGACGCAGTAACCAGACGAAATGATTTGATAAAATCAGCAGCAGGTTACTGTAGCTCGCGACTGGTGGAAATTGGAAAATTCAGTTGAAGCATTAGTGTTGATGTCAGCTGGAAACAGACGCGCGAATAGAAGGGGCAATGAGAAAGCGCCACGTGTTAGTTACTGTTACTCACAAGAAATCAGCAGCAAGAGTTTGTAAGCATCTGCTGGTTTATGTACCTGCTGAGTATTGAAGTGTATCTGCTGGTTAAGAATGACGTAGGTAAGACGTCGTCGTTTTGATATCTAACGCTATACCAGTCGAGGGGAATTCGTTCCAGCTGAGAGAATATACGACAGCGTTTTGAATTATGACTATGAGCTTTGATACGTCGTCGTTTAGCAACCAGACGAGAGATATCAGTCGAGAGATTTGGTATCTGCTGGTTATTCAATCGAGGGATCAATGCAACACCGTTTTGACGTACGATCAGCAGCTGGTTCTTTTGAGTGACGTAGTACCAGCTGATGGCATATAACGACGTCGTTGGAATTAGTTATAACGACATCGTTTTGAGCTTTAAAGTGTTGCGACTGAATTGATGTTGCGACTGGATTACTGTTGTTGCGACTGGTTATTACAACAGCTGAGATGTTGCGACTGGATTACTGTTGTTGCGACTGGTTATTACAACAGCTGATTCTCGCGTCTGCTGAAGAACAACGATAGTCGAACAGCGACTGAGGACGATGAACAGCAGTTGAGTAATTTGTTTATCGTTATCCAACCTCGAAGCGGTGGAAGTATATCCTGTTTGAATACTCAGCGTGACACATGGAACTCGAATGGAATACGTTGGAAATGCTGCACGAAATACAGAAGAGCGTTGTCTATAAATAAGCATGGATTTGAAATGCTGAGAAGATCTTGATCTCAGTTATCGACTCTTGATTTTGCATGAATCTTCAGAAGTGAAGAACAGAGTGTAAGAACACTGATTGACATATTTAAGAACAGAGAAACAAAGAGAGATCGAAGAGGAGAACTAGAATTATTTCATGTCATTGCATTTATTTACAGTTGATACACTGTTATGCATCTTTTTGTTCTTATGTGTACCTGCTGATTATATTGAGATGATTCTCACCGGAGTTTATCCGGCTGTTGTTTTGTTTTGTATGTGTGCATGACAACAGGAAGAAAGAACTAGTGGGAAGCAACTACGGGTAGCGAGAAATACTACCTAGACGATAGACCAGCAGCAAGAGAATTAAACACCAGCTGATAGTCTAGATGTTTGGTCGACTGGTCATAAGTTGCTTACATCTGGTTTTGTATATACGACTTAAACATGTACTAGTTAAATTAGCTTGTAACCGTTGTAAACTGTGAAGGTTTTATAAAGGAATCATGTTTATGCTACCAGCTGAGTTGAATTACGCTTTTGCTGTTCGAAAAGTTTTTTTTTTTAGACGTTATGTATAAACCAGATTAGATTGTTAAACTTGTTTTGAGTTTACATTAATAACCCATTGATTAATATTAGAAGATTAAATGTGACCAGAGAGCCTCACAACAGGTGGTATCAGAGCGTTGTTACAACAAGAGTGAGATCTTTGAATTAGATGAGTGGGGTAGATTGAGTTCTTCCTATGATGAATTGCGTGCTTGTGTGGTATTTGTCTTATTGCTTTTGAATTAATATCACATGATTCTTGTGACTAAATGGTACGACTATACCGAAGAACTATGGGAAGTACATGCGTTGGAAATGATTAACAGCATGTATTGAGTGAAGTATGAATCAGCACTTGATCTTTTGAGCAGCAGTATAATGATGTATGATAATTAGAGGAGGGATTGAGATTGATTTGTTATTGTTTGATAAGAAATGATAAATCCGTCTGTTTGATTCTTAGATATGCCTCCTCGAAGAATTACGAATCGCCAGACAGAACAGGGCAGTACATCTACCGAGGTGTTAAATGCAGCTGCTACTCCAATGGAAACTTT
>KQ998986.1:0-12168 GCA_001598015.1 Dorcoceras hygrometricum
ATATCATATATAAAGATCGTTTGTACAAGAGTCAACAAAACCCACACGCCACAAGTTGGCTAGTTGGGCATCTACTCTAACATTATACACTATTATCCCCCTCAGATAGCATAGGATATCCACGCATGTCTGCGAGCGGTGAATCCTCGACAACGATGCATCGACTCCTACATGAATCGGGGTCTCATCCAATCCCGACGCCTTATGACCCCAAGTGAGTCGGAAAACAGACAATCATTACTAACTATATATAAAATAATCGCTAAGATAAAACATGGTCGTTAAGTTTTATGAATTACCCTCCCACTATTTTAACGATTTCACCACCATCTAATGAAATCGAGAAAACAGGTTTCTTTAGTGGGTACACGGAGCCCAATTAAGCGATCATGGACCCGAATAATATCAGCCATTCATGACCCCCAAAAGGTAGTTTCCGATTGCAACCGGTGCAACCTCCATGTATTCACCTCACGTCCAGTAAGGGCCCAATAATATGACGCCGTTTACTATCACGTGTCAAGATGACCCATCAATGTTGAGTCGTGAAGAACGGTCCCCTTAACGTCCCCAATAATATGAGCCAACGTTAAAGGGAGTTTCAACCGACTCACAACAGCCATGACATACAAGGGATACATTTATCAAGGGGTGGGAACGGGCCACAAACAGACCCGCTTTAAATGATAATCAAAATATTAATACAACCGAATCACAAAAACCTATTGCATACACCTAACACATTGGGCACGGCTCTCGATCATCCCAATCATGCAATTAATCTAATTAACATGCATAAATTAAATAATCCTATTATTTATCGCAAAATCATATTTTAGTCATAAAATAGCATTTTATAATAAAATCGTATTTTGTCGATAAAATCGAATTTTAATCAACAAAATCATATTTCATTATAAAATCATATTTAATAATTACAATCACATTTTACTAATTTTAATTATATCATACTGGGCTTAAAACAATGTTAGGCCCAAAAATCTCAAAATTTCAAAATCGACCAAAACGGCCCGATATCGTATACCGGCCCGAAAACTTCACGGGCTGCCCGGGATAGGCCCAAACTAAACCCTAGAAGGATTCAGCCATCACGACATCGCCGGAGCTTCACCGGAGCGGCGGCCATCGGCGGCGGCGCCACCACGAAATCACGTGCGACGCAAGGCCGCACGCGGGCGCACGGCCGCGCGCAAGAGCGGCGCTCACATGCGCCATCGTGCGTCGATCGTGGGGCGTACAGCCTCGACCAGCGGCGTATCCATGCAGCGACGTCGCGCAGCAGCAGGTCGGCCACAATCGCACGGAGCGGCGATCATCGAGCGGCCACCTTGCGCGGAGGAAGCGCCCGACGTCCAGCCGCGATGTGCGACAAGCGCGCACGTCTCGCGCGACCAGCGGCGATCAACAGCGCAACGGGTTGCACATCTATGCACAACATCACAGCAGCAGTGGCGCAATCCAGCGGCCAACTCACGTCCGGCAGGCGTGGCTAGCGCGCATGCATCGCGCGCGATCTCGCGCGCGGAGGGGCGCCGCCATGCGCGGCGGCGCCGTGGCCTTCTTCGAAGAATTTTCTTTTGATTTCGATCTGAAATTCGAGATACAGATATAATAAGGCAATAATGTATTGATCAGATCCGAAAACCTTGGCTCTGATACCACTGTTGTGGAAGCCGCGGCGGATCCGGATCACGCCTCCCGGCGAGGCAGCGGAAGAACAAAACAATACCGGGAGACGATCAATACAATTTTCGTAAAACACAACCATAGGGTGTTAAGATCGCTACCTTGCTGGCAACTCGTGCCTGGCTCCGACCGGTTTCGTAAAGAAAACGGCACTTCACGGTAGACGGCGGTAGATATCGTCAATCAGGTCCACGATCGGAGACGGGATTCCTTCATCAGCCTGCACTAGAAGGCCTGACGAGATCTGTGCGGACGGATTCTCCTCGTCAAGATTGGCCGGAAACAATTTTCCGGCGAGCGGCGGCGGAGGCGTGGGAGAGAGGAGGGAGGCGGCGCTTATTGCTAGGTTTAGGGTTTAGTGTAGAGTATTAAGTCAAGTCTTATGAAGTCTAGGCTTAAGTCTATATTAAATAGACTTAATGATGGATTTGGATCCGGCCCAACGGGCCCGGGTCCAACAGATGAACATTCCGTTCATCCCCATCACCGATATTTCATCGTAACTCCGATCGCCGATCAGATCGGACCGATCGACTCAGTTTCCAAAACTGAATACTATGATCTGAAAAACCATTTTTCAGAACCCCAGTGCAAAATGACCGTTTTGCCCCTCAACAGCGGGAAATCACGATTTGACCCCTGTTGACTTAGGAAGTCGCAGTCCCCAAAATCCTCTTCTCATGCTCAACACATTGAGCTGAGTATCCGTGCAGGAATATCGAATCCAGTACTTGTGTGACCCTCAATGGTTCAGGGATACAGCTAGCCGTGGGCCCACAACCGTTGTGGCTCCGGAATCACAATCCCGGACTTGCCCAATGAATCATGGTAAGAGCGTCTAGCAACATCGCCCCATGATCCCCTAGGTATCACTGATAGTGCCTGCAAGAACCAGTCGGTCGTGGTTAGCGTACAGTACGGTCCTTTCAATCCATATATCCCGATCAGATCAACGACCATTGGTAAATCGAGAGTCGCTAAAGATCCGATAGCTATGCATACTTCTTGTAGATCGAATAGTGACATCACGAGTGTAACTAGGTAAACCCATTTACCTAAAACACTTCTAGTACTCTGGCCAGAGATTTATACACTATTATCCCCTCAAATAGCATAGGATATCCACGCATGTCTGCGAGCGGTGAATCCTCGACAACGATGCATCGACTCAAGTCATGAGGACTAATCAGTACAACAAGACCTCGGACTTATCCACTCGACAAATGGTAACCACTTGGAAAGTCCGAACGAGGATAGTTCGATAGATCACCAGGTCACTATCTATCTGCATGCTCAGAACATCACAATGTTCCCTACCAATGAAACATGGTACTTCGCATCGCAGATACTAGTCTCGAACTCGGGCGGCCTTATCCTTTTTTGACGGCCCAATCGACTAGGAACATGTTCAGAATACACAGTGACTATTAGATGTGTTTCATGATAGCCGTCATACCCACTATCACATCTAACATACACTTTAGTGCATTCTAGGTCTTTACTCAACGCAATTGTAAATCATCATACACACAATGAAAGTAAAGAATGCCATATAAATAAAATGCGAATATCATATATAAAGATTGTCATATACAAGAGTCTATAAACCCACACGCCACAAGTTGGCTAGTTGGGCATCTACTCTAACACCCGATACTTAGAATATTTCTCGTAACCTTACCCTGCCGCGATACCCTAGCTACTGTTCATCGAAGCTTATTTTCTCCGATTGTCGGCGGTAGAAGACTCAGATTTGAGAAAGAGTGGTAGCGCTGGACTCCTCTTGCTAAGGCGCTTCGTTCTATACCTCTTTCAAAGACTTTGGAGAGCTGGAAGAGGATCGCAGGAGAAGCTTCCTTGTGTAGTCTGTTAGCATTTCGACTGTTTGAGTTCTGTCGTTCAGGTAGCTCGTTGGTTAAGTGTTAGTTCCTACCTTGCGCTTCGTTTAGAGCTGTTTGTTGAGCTAGAAGGGTAGGATAGAGCTGGTTGAGTTCGTAGCTCCCAGTTCGTAGCTCTGACTTTGCGTCCCTGAGTTAGCATTGTTATCTGACTTAGCAGGTTTCAGATCTGGTTGCTCGGGCCGCTTGTGTGGTAATTATAGCTCAGAACTAAGGTACGGATGTGAGCTTGTTTTACAGCGTTGGATTTGGAATGGATATTATGTGTGCTGCGGTGTATGCTTCTTTGTTGTTATTGATTGCTTCTGCTGTGTTGATTATTACAAGCTATTACATTGCATACACGCATTATTCATGTTGAGCTCAGATCTTGTTTAGCCGTGCCTTGTTGTGTTGATTTGTGAGTATCAGGATTCTTGTTTTGGAGGCCGAGCGGGTAACTCCCGTCACCCTCATCTCCCTGCTGGGATCTATTAGCCACTATGAGCGGAGTGGGTAGCTCCCACATCTCATGAGTTGGGCAACAGCAGGTTGAGTGGTTGTTATTGCATCTGGTACCATGTTTTGAGACGAGTGGATAGCTCCCACATACTCACACACCCCGTGGCCACTATCTTCCAGTTGATTGGACATCAGTTGTTGAGCAGTTCCTTGAGATCTTTTGGCTCCATGCCTTCGGTTGTAGCCTTGTTCTCATGCATAGCATTCGCATTTTATCTATTTCTATTTAACTGTTGTTTTTCAGTTGCTCTCCGTACTGGGGTTTGACCCCTTGTCCCTCTGGGGCTGATTGTCTTGTTTTCCTGCGTGTGTTTCAGGTTATCATGGTTTCTCCGCTGGTCGTGGAGTTGATCCAGCTGGTAATGCCCCGGGAGGTGGATAGAGTGTCCCAGTTATATGTAGTAGATACATGTTATATTCTTGTTATATTGTACTGTATCTATGTTGAGCGAGGGACTCATCTGTTTGTTGATTGGGAGTCACTTAATGTTTGTATTGCTGTTAGTTGTTGTACTGGGTTTTCAGTGTTATAAAACCAATATTTGGATATCAATGTATTTTAACTTATGTTTTCTAAGTCAGGCCAAAGCGAAAAATTTTAGCCACTATTTTAATGCTTCTGTTTTGGTTGATTGCGTGTTTTATCTCTGATTGAGCACGAGGCCTGACACCGTAGCCGCAAGAACTCGTAGCAACACCACTACACACTAAGCCCTCAAGCTGTGTGTTTAACAACACTTCTTTAACGCCTCAGTGAGAAAGGCTACACACACTTCTTTAACATCTCAATGCGAAAGACAACTAGACTTGTTTAACGTCTCTGTCCAAAGACTACAATGGAGAGTTTTGATTAAGATTCACTCAGCTAATCTAATTAGCTCGCTAAAATATGTGTGAGTGAATTGTGTGTGAGATTTATAGTGTAAGTACTATCTCTCAAAGATAAAATCTCACACACTGGGAAGTGCTCCTATACGAGCTGATTATTCATTGTCTTCCCAGGGTTGTGCTTTCTTCTTTTACATTTTGGTTCGCATAACACCTTTCGACTTTGCTCTTCTCAGCATGCTCTCTTGTCATCTATATTTTCTTGTGTTGTGCTCTATATATAGCCTGATGCGGATTTATATCTGTTGGACACAAAGTATTAGCTGTTGAAAGTCTTCTGACACTTTTGTACTTTGCGTCCTTTGTCCATAAATGCGTTGAAGGGTTTTCTTCCCTTTTGGCACGTGAGCACTGTACTTTGAGAAGACAATACGAGCAAGTCTATTTGAATACTAAAAGGTGTTTGTCATATAACATTGTATTCAAATCACTTTGCTCGTATATTTGATAGCATCTGTCATGCTATCTGAGCTGGTTTGACCTAACCATCTTGCCAGATTTTCTCCGTTTCGGTTTGAACTGAGCTGGTCTTGTCCTCGAGCTGGTTGCTTCATCAAGCTGTTCAAGCTCTCTTCTTCTCCTCCCGTTTGCAACCTCTCTTGAGCTGATCTTCATCATCTTCAGATCTTCGAGTTCCTCTATCTAGCAAAGTTCTTTCCCATTTTATGACTGTTCATGACTTTGCTAGATAGAGTCCCTCCTTCCTTGATCTGCTCTCGAAAAACATGTCCAGCTGGTTTGACCTTAACCAGCTGGTCTCTAATCTGCCCTCTTTATCTGTGCATATTCTTCATTTGAGTTGTTCTCCAAGCTGGTCTGCTTCAGAGTTCTTCTGGATGAATGCTAAGCTGTGGAAGTGTGCCCATCCAGCTCGCATCTATCCATACCAGCTTGGCTCAAATGAGGCTGATCGAGTACCCCTCGCATACAGATTCTTCATCTGCTCCAATAATGGGGGTTACCTCAATCTTGATTAGCCTCTCACTAAAACACTCCGCTCTGCACTTGAACGCGGCACTTGAACTCTGCACTTGATCTGCACTTGAGCCGTTCTGCACTTCATCGCATCCTACTGCGCTTGAACTTTGCTCTTCTGCTTCATCAAGCTGGTGAACCAGCTTGATGCTTCCTGCATCTGGATTCCTGCAGAACCTGCAAACCATCGTATGTTGGACCAGCTCGGGCGTCCCCTCACCGTTTCAACTTAGATGTTCTTTGCTCGATCAGCTTGGGCGTCCCCTTACTGTTCCATCTTGAACATCTCCCTGTTTCTTCAATCAAGTGCACTGCACATCGCACAAAAGTCGTTAGTCAAATATAAGCAGGTTTTGTGGTAATCAAAACTTAGATTCTGATATGCAGAAACAGATCCAACACTAAAGCACCTCTCCACCAGCGCTACGCCTAATCTCTCAACTGGAACGTCTCCAAACTCAGTCTCTCTCATCCTCATACTGCACACGGTCAAACAAACCCTCCATGTGCTCAAGCCATCCCTCGGTTGCAAGACCACCTTCAGCACCATTGAAGGTAGGAGGATTCTTCTGCTGGAACCTAGCCAGAACCATCACCATATCATCTACTCGTTGAGTCAAATACTCCACCTCGGCCTTTTCCTGCCTCGCACAACGGTGCAAAGGAACTCTCAGCTGGGCAATATCCTCCTCACTATCCGAAAACCTCGACTCATCTACAACCTGCCTACCAGCTCTACCTCTACCTCTCCTCGACGACATCTAAGACGCACACAAAGGTAATCACAAACAAAGCAGGTAATCATGTAGTCAAGCACATGTAGGAGGACATTCACTGTGCCTAGACTCGAGTGTGATAAATAAGAAACGAGCTTATCCCAGTTTTGATACCAAAACCCGATGCTCATAATGCCGAAATAAGCAGCAATTAACACACAAATACGAAATCTTAAAAAGTGGTTAAAAATTTTCTTTGGCCTGAACAAACATATATCATTCAAAATACGCGCATACTCAAAATATAAACTTTGATTAGAAAGACCATAATCAAAACTAAACATCACGAAAGGAATATATAAACCATCGAATCAGAAATAGAACAACTACTTAGGACATCCCCTGGCAATGACTCGATACGATCTATATATATACATAACTGGGAACTCAACGCCTATGGGGCTCCACCAGCCGATGTATCTCAAGAACCAGCTGATCAACCTTAACTCCAAATACACAACAAAACAGCCCAAAAGGGAAGGGGTCAAACCCCAATACGGAGAGAAATAATATAACAGCAAGTAGATACCACAAGATATAACATGGTATGCGATGCATGAGAACACGAGAAATCAAAGGAGATCAAAGAAACAGACAAACAGGGCTAAACGGAGCCCAAAGAAACAGCTAAACAGCTGACGATCGAAACAGCACTGATCAACGGAGCTCAAGGAATCAGCCAACAGCTTGCTATCGAACAGAAGTGATCAACGGAGATCATGGCACAACAACTTTACTGGAATCAACAACGCGGTGGCCACAATGCATGTGAGTTCATGTGGCTACCCACTCGGCTCATACATTGTACCGGAAGCAAAGATAGAACAGCTCAACCCGCTGGAGCCCCAAGCTCATGTGTGCATGGGTGCTACCCACTCAGCTCATAGCGGCAAACAAACCAAAGCAGGGAGAAGAGGTGCACAGAGATTACCCGCTCGGCCTCAAGAGGTGCACGGGAACTACCTGCTCGGCCTCAAGTAACCCAAAAGAACTCTTCCTGGTACTAACAGGTCAAAACAGCATGCGGAAACAAGGGATGGGCTCAATAACAGCGAACGTGTTGGATCTATGTTTACAGATCAGAATCTAAGTTTTGATTCACACAAAATATGATTCTATTGTACTAATGCTCTACTTGAAATGCGCAGCTTGCTTATACTGGAGTAGACGTGAAGATATCCAAGCTAGGACAGTGAAGGGAATCCTGAGCTGGCCTGGTCAAAGATATCAAGCTGGAACAGTAAGGGGACGCCCAAACTGGTTCGGCATTTTACTTCCAGAAGTGCAGGGAACATCTAGCTGGTTCATCAGCTGGATGTTGGAGCAGCACGAAGATCAAGCACAGAGTACGAAGAGCAGTTCAAGCGCAGAATCAAGAGCAGAACTGAAGTGCAGAATAGAAGTGCAGAATTGAAGCGCAGAATTCTCAAGTGCAGAACAGCTCAAGCGCAGATCAAGTGCAGTGTACAAGAGCAGTGATTGAGTGCGTAGCCAACGCAATTTCGAAGGCCTAAACGAAGATGTTTGGCTGACGAATGGCTTAGGTTTCGACGAAGTAGTCGAACCATTTTGGAGGGGACAGCAATGGTCCTATGCGGAAATGTGCAAGATGATCCCACACTTGCACATTCTCATACTTAGTCCCCCAGCCGGATTATAAGCCTGCGAGCTGGTACAGAAATAAATCGAGCTAGGAAACAAGCTTAGTGCAAATCAGCTCGAAAACCAGCTGGGAAGGAAACCAGCTGAGAAACTAGCTCGCACAAGACCAGTTCTGAGGAGAACTAAACGGTGAACATACTGGCAAGCTGGTTAAAGACAAACCAGCTTGGGAGCAGCTGAGAACAAAGAGCATAATCAAGCTGGTTAAAGTCAAACCAGCTCAACGAACAGAAAGGAGCAGTTGGATGAGAAGAGACCAACTGAAAGACCAGGGCCAGACAAATCAATCTGGTCTGTTGGGGATAGGTTCGGTGGTAGGGGAAGGGTAAGACTGATCTTTATGGGAATTGAGACAGCACCAGCAGTTAGACACGCACCTCCCCTGACTCATGGGTCTAACAGCCCAACCCTAATGCAGATAATAGGTACACTCTGCACTGTCAAATTATAAGGAAATAAAGTTGCACATTGGCTAACAGTTATATTTTTTGGCCTAGTGGTAAGCGCTTGATCCTAAAAATAGTTACTGTGTATTATAAACATGTTCCTAGTCTATTGGACCGTCCAAAAGAGGACAAGGGCCACCCGAGCTTGAGACTAGCATCTGCGATGCGAAGTACCACGTTTCACTGGTAGGGAACATAGTGATGTTCTAAGCATGCAGATGGATGGTGGCGGGGTTGGGTGAGGTTCCGATTCATGTAGGAGTCGATGCTTCGTTGTCAAGGATTCACCGCTCGTCCTCGTGCATGGATATCCTATGCTATCTAAGGATATAATTGTGTGACAAATCTCTGGCCAGAGTACTAGATGTGTTTTAGGTAAATGGGTTTACCTAGTAACACATGCGATGTCACTATTTGATCTCCAAGATGTATGCATGGTTATTGGATCTCTAGCGACTCTCGATTTACCAATGGTCGTTGATCTGATCGGGATATTTGAGTTGAAAGGACCGTACTGTATGCTAACCACGATCGACTGGTTCTTGCAGGCACTATCAGTGATACCTAGGGTATCATGGGGCGATGTTGCTAGACGCTCTACCATGATTCGATAGGTAAGTCCGAAAATGTGTTTTCGGAGTCACAAATATAGTGAGCCAATGGCTAGTTGTATCCCTGAACCATTGAGGGTCACACAAGTACTGGTTTCACAATTTCCATACGGATATGGTACTCAAAGTGTTGAGTATAGTAGGAGGAATGTTGGGAGTATGACTTCCTAAAAGTAGCTAAGGGAGTAGGACTTCCATATTTAGCTAATGAGAGTAAACCTGTCATATATAGATTTAGTGGTCCGAAAATTTTATTTTGCATCATAATGATCGGTTTTGTAAACTGAGCACATTGGTGATATCTGATCATCGATCGGGATTATGATGAGACCACAATCGATGGAGTCGAAACGATTATTCACTATTTGACTTGAACCGAATGTTCACTGTTCGAGTTGAACCGAACGTTCACTGTTCGAGTTGAACCGAATGTTCACAGTTTGAGTTGAATGGAATGTTCACTGTTTTGTTCAAATCAAACTCTATCCCTCAATCTATAAATATGGAAATGAGGAGACACTTTCAATAGTGAGAAAGAAAAACACCAAAAGCCATTTAGCAAACTCCTCCCCTATCCCTTCTTCCCTCGCCACCCGTCGTCGTCGTCGGAATTTGTTCCGACCATATCGGAGAGGAGATTCCGTCCGTGAAATTTTCGTTGGTTTTCTAGTGCAAACCGGCGAAGGAGTTGAGATTCTGGTCATTGACCGGATTAGATGTCGATCCGACCGTTCAACCGTTGAAATGCCATTCCCTCATGGAATTGGTCGGAGTCAGGCGCCTAGACGCCATCAAGGTACCTTCTGAACATTCTATGAATGTTTTGATTATTGTATAGGTGTATTGACCGTTCCCGGGCTCCAATTTTTAAATTCTTCCGCTGTGTCCTGGGAGCAGTAGCGGGATCCGGATCCGCCGCTGCGCAAACAAATCCAACAGCATTTTGCTAGTGATCTGGCCTTGGTCAAGCTATAACTAGCTGAATGGTCAATCACCTTAAGGAGATAAGTGATGCCAAAAAGGGGGAAGGAGAAAGTAGCAAAAAGAGACGGTTGTGAGGACTTAGGGGCTTAGATCTTTATTGTGTACAACTGATTGTATTTGTAAAAAGTTTTCAAAGTTAATAAAATGTCTTTTTATGTAAAAGTTTTGTAATCACGAAAAAGGGGGAAAATGATGGGGGAATTTGAAGTTTTGGTGAACAAAAAGAGATTAATCAATCAGCTCAAGAAATTTCAACCAGATCAAGACGGAGTTTACTGTGTTGATTACTGAAACCAGATCAGAGCTAAGCTAGTTAAGGACAAACTAGCTCAGAGATGTTAGCTAAGCTGGTTAAAGACAAACCATCTCGAAAGAACAGAAACAGGTTATATCAGTTTAGAAAATCAGAGAATATCCAAACAGAACGTGTAGAACGGATTTTGTATTGGATCAGTTGAGAAAACAGCTCAGATCAAGAACCGAGATGGCGTTAGTGAAGGACAATTTAGCCAGATTCTTTTAGAAGAGATGGATGCAATCAGGAAGGTTTGTGTTTCTATAGAAGAAACAGAAGTTAACAAAGATGCAAGCAGGAAGGCTTGTGTTTTTATGAAATAAGACAGAAGTGGCAAGGCAACATTCTTCCAGAAATCCAAAAAAACAAAGATCGGAGCCCAGCTGAGTAAAGACAACTCAACTAGTAGGATTTAAGATTACTTTGAGGTTTCGTAAAACTTGATTTGATGTGATGACTTCTCATGATCGATTTTTAGTCGTTGGAACTACTTTCAGCAAATACCAGATATACAGAGTTTTTTTTTCAACTGAGAGCGGTGAAAAGGTTGCTAAAAGAAGAAAGCATTTAATGAAGGATGTACTTGAATAGTACAAGCATTAAAGACGTCGCAGAAATATCCTTTGGATCTATACGACGTGTTTACAGGTAACATTTATTACCATTGATCCAAAGAGTATCAATTTGAGAAGCAGATCAGTTGGAGAAGACCGAAAAACGCGAATACCAACGAAACAAGTGCAAATACAATTATGAAAGCAAACTGAAAACAGAGTTCAACTCTCAAAACCAGCTCACACAAAGAGTGACACACACGCGCAGATTTTTATCAATTCTTTGTGTCACACAATCTTTGAAAACTCACTATACAGTGTTGAGATTTTGTTGTATATCAAAAACAGAGCGTGAGAGAGCTAGAATATCCAAACTAGCTTAGAGTTTTTTCTTGTATTACAGAACAGATCATGAGTCTGTTTCTGTTGTGAGATTTCTAGGAGTTCTTGCAGCTGCTGGCTGTCGGATCGGGTTGCTACAAGAGTTGTAATAATCAAATCTTCTAGTGGAAATCCTTCATGTTGAGGAATAAGAGAAGACGTAGGAGTTTAAGCACTGAACTTCCAGAAACAAATTCTCGAACCCTTTTATTTATTGCTTTCAGCTTTTCATTTTAAGCATTCAACATGTTCACTGTTGAATCGTGTTATTTCCGCACAAACATTCTTTTGTTACACGAGACAACAGTTTAACACTGAGATCCTCCAAGCTGGTAACGCAGCTTAGAGGCTGGTAAGGCAACTTAGAGGTTAGCAAAGAGCTATAAAATCTTTTTAAAACAGGTTTTCGTAAAATTAGCAAAGGAGTTCATTCATCCTCCCCCCCCCCCCCCCCCCCCCCCCCGCACCCCCTCTCTTCTCCTCACACTGC
>KQ998986.1:12201-48190 GCA_001598015.1 Dorcoceras hygrometricum
CCCCACCCCCCCGACTCCCGAGCCGTATTTTCGATCCTAATAGATCTATATATTTATTCCACCGAATTAAATGTATGTTAAAGTCTTTTGAAAAAAAATAACTAAAGTGCTGAATTGTTAGCGACAGGAATTCAAGTTATTTTATCTTATTAATATCATGATTGTCATTACGGTTGCGTTCAATTTGGTACAAGTAAAAATGATATAGGATGAGATGTGGTGTGCTTATTAAAAAAATTTGAGTTAGATATGTAATAATATTTAACAAATTAGAATATTTTTATTTAGATTGATTAAATTTAGGATAAAATATGAATGTTATTTATCCTTTTAAAATTAATACAAACACTAAGGATATGAGATACTATTATAATTTTAGTGAATGATTTGATTGATGTATGATAAATTATTATTGTTTTGATTGCAAATTATTAAATATTTGATTAATATACGATAAATAATACACCATTTGATACGATGAACGGGGCTTGAATTTATTATTATTATTATTATTATTATTATTATTATTATTATTATTATTATTATTATTATTATTATTATTATTATTATTATTATTATTATTATTATTATTATTATTATTATTATTATTATTATTATTATTATTATTATTATTATTATTATTATTATTATTATTATTATTATTATTATTATTATTATTATTATTATTATTATTATTATTATTATTATTATTATTATTATTATTATATTAAATTGATCAAAGATCGCACCAATTGATGAAACACATTCATTATTTGTCAATTAACTAATACTATATAAATAAATTTATTAAAAACATACTATACACTATGATGTTTGAAATGATTAGTTAATACACTCGTCAAAATTATTGGATCTGTGTGTTAGGAACAAAAAATCGGGGTGTCTATGAGCTCTCAACACAACTCATGTGAAAACCCAAAAAAAAAAAATCGGGTCGGTCAAAAACAGATCTCTCTCGAAGAGAAATCTGTTTTGCGTGGCGTGCGGGTGCCCAAAGAAAGATCTGTTGGAGCAGCGATGAACGCTGGTAGTAGTTCAGAGATGAGGCAACGCGACGACGTTTTGTGTAGGAAACCTGATGCGTCGTCGTTTCGTTTAAGAAGGACGAGAGTTAATGCATCGTCGTTTCGTGGCATTCAGATTTCTCGCGGTGGGATAAATCTGCTAGCGCTGTGTGTAGAGGTCTGCCAGCGTGTTTTGGGTTGAGTTCAAAACGATGTCGTTTGGTTAAGTTGGAACGGTGTCGTTTGGCTTAGCGTTTGGTTGAGAGATCTGGTGCGCGAGCGAGAGATGTCTGTTGAAGAGGCGCGGGAGAAGTCTGGTTGTATCGCAGGGAGCAGATGTCAACACGGGTCAACTTTTCTGTAGCGCGAGGTAGAAACGTCGCCGTTTTGGTTTAGCGCTAACCTTCCGCAGTGCGAGGGATCTGTTGTAGCGCGTCGGGCAGATGTGATGACATGTCCAGAAGCCTCCGCGACGCCGTTTTGTTAGTGTTCGCTGTTGCGCGAAACAGCGATTAGCGATTCAGATGTCTCGAACAAGAGAAGCGTCCAGATTTGTGATGGGTCCGGTGCGACGTCGTTTGGGATTAATAGAAATCTGTTTTTTTAGCGTAGCGTTATCTAGCGCGTATTTCTTAAATTTTGCGGAACCAGATTTCTCCGACTGTAAACGGATGTCTCCAAGATCAGATTTCTCCACGAAAATTCAGACTTCACAACAAAAATTCAGACTCTACGACGCAAATTCAGGTTTTTGGAAAAGGAAGCTTCACCAGTGAAATTCAGAAAGATTTCTCACGCGTACAAGGCAGATTTCACACTGCAACTGTCGTTTAGAAGTATTAATGGCCGATTAAGAGGCCAAATTAATGCCTACACTAATGTGTTTGTAACAGTCACGTTAAAAGGCATGAAATCAGGAATTCAAAGGCCTTTAATGACAGACGCTCGGCCTCCCCTTCGCTACTCCTATAAATACCAGACAGAACCTCAGAGTTTTCCACACCATTTCGAAATTCTCAGTCAGAAAAATAATAGGTGTTCACGCTACAACTCTGTCGAAGCTGTAGAAAATCTGCCAGATTTCATCCTGCGCAAGTTACGATCCAGCGTTGTGCGACACTTAGCAGAATTTCGTGCACCAGAATTGTGCAACCAGATTTCATCCAAAATTCAGATTTCACACCTGATTTCGTCCGAAAATTCAGATTTCTGTAAGTGGGTTTTTGCTAAGTAATATATTCGATTGATATTATAAATATTATTCTTATTAAAGTTTCAGTTTTGAACCTACTATTCGAGCTCTTTTCAATTCAGATTTCTGATTCGTTCAAACTCTGTTTTGCACTGATTTTACTGTCGTAATATGGGTCTACGGAATATTCCGCACTCTGGGTTACTTGATGTAACCACATGGCCTCGACCCCTTAGAGGAGTAAAAATTATGGACTGATCAGTAAACCATAGACACGAAGTAATTCTCAGTGCTATCTGTCATGCTTTCTGTTAAGTTCTGTTAAGCTCTGTTATGCTCTATTAAGCCCTTTTATGCTCTGTTAAGCTCTGTTATGCTCTGTTATGCTCTGTTATACTCTGTGCTGAGGTCTGTTATCTCAGTATATGTATATGAATATTTGTTATGCTAGAATGGTATCCCCCACTTGCTGAGTGTTTCCCCAAACACTCACCCCTTACTTCTCCACCCAGATAAGAACGAAGAGCATGTAGAAGAACAAGAACAAGAGCTGTTCTGGGGCTGGTGAAGATTCAGTTTCTGTTGATGTACTTATTTTTCGCTTCCGCAATTTCTCCGATATTAATGTAAATTACATATTTTTCTCTTCCGCACTCTGTTATTCAGACTCCGATTTTTAGATGTAAAAACGATTATATTTCGATTATTAATAGACTGGTTTGAGCTATGCTATGATGGCTTAATATTTCATAATTTTATAATTGTTTAATATTGCCGATGTCATGAGTCTCGGTCTCGGGGCGTGACAACTCATGTAGGCTCTCACACAGCCTAAGACACCGAACCCTCAAGTTGCGTGCATTTTAAGGGTTTTGAAATATAAGCAGCACGCAACAAGGGAATCGGGTCGCACATGAAACGCACTAGCGGCTCTGCGAGCTGGTCCAGCATATTCGATCTGGTTTATTTGAAACATGAGCTGCAATAGCTCAGTGTTCTTGAATTTTAAGTGCACCGAGATACAGATTGAGTAATGAAATAAAATCATGCGGAAAAACTCAAACTGAACTCTTATAATCGAAAGCTTATTACCATTTTAACCGCAGTTGTAAAATATGCAATACGTATGAATGCAGTAAGCTGTAAAGAAAGAATACGTTGCAATTTTTTTATGGAAGTTCATAGCTTAATATCCTATGTCTCCCCTTCTTCCGCAACGGACAGGATCCACTGGAAGTGATTACAGCTCCTCCCGCTGCAACCCGATCCGACGGCCCGCAAGCTGCAAGAACTCATAACCACCTATGCACACCAGCCCGCAAGCTGTGTGTCTAACATAATTTATTTTACACCTTAGTGAGAAAGGCTACACACACTTCTTTAACATCTCAGTGCGAAAGACTACATAGACTTGTTTAACGTCTCTGTCCAAAGACTACAAGGAAGTCGCTTTTTTTTATTCACTCAATATCTGTTTCACTCAACTCTCGAATATATGAGTGAATCCTGTGTGAGATTACATTGTATACTCAATCTCTCAATTATAAAATCTCACACACAGGGAAGCGCTCCTCTCTTAGCTGGTTTATCAATGTCTTCCCAGAGCTTGTGCTGTCTACTTGATATTTCTCTAAAGCATTTGCACAACACTTCTTGACTTCGCTCTTCCTTTCTTGTTTCTCATCATCTCTGCTTGTGCTTTGCTCTTGTTATATATAGCGGCTTTGCAGATTTTCCCATTGGACACAAAGTTGTAGCCGTTGAAAAATTCTTCAGACACTGTTGTACTTTACGTCCTTTTTCTTTTAATGCATCGCAGGATTTTCTTCACTTTAAGCATGTGAGCACTGTACTTGAGAAGACAACACAAGCAAATCGATTTGAATAACTGAAAAGCAAACATCGTGTAGTCTTGTATTCAAATCGCTTTGCTCGTAGATTTGATAGCATCTGTCATGCTATCCTGGATGGTTTGACCTTAACCAGCTTGCCAGCTTATCTTCGTTATGGTTTGCACGAGCTGGTCTTTACTTCGAGCTGGTTGCTTCTTCAACTCTACTTCTCTTGTTCGCAACTGCCCTTGAGTTGATTTCTAATTTTCTCATCTGCTCTTGTATACAGCTGCTCTTGTTCTGTTCTTTCCTGCTCTTGACCACTGCTCTTCTTTCCAGGCTCGTTTGATCTTAACCAGCTGGTTTCTTTGCATCGATCTGGCTTGTTCATTACACTAAGACATTGCTGGGCTCTGAGCTTGTTTCCCAGCTGGTTTTCGTTCACTATAGGAGTCTTCCTCCATCTACATCTGCGAGGCTACCTCGAGCTCGTCAAACTTCTCACAGATATCATACGATCAACTGCCTAATCTCTCTCATAAGCATACAGCTTGACCAGATCTCTCGATCTGGTTTTCTCTTATCCGAACTGGTCTTCTTTAGTTTTAGCTGGTTTGTCCTTAACCAGCTTGGCTCTATTGTTCTCGTCAAGAGCCACTGTGTTACTTGCTTGTTCTCTTGTTCCATTCGAACACCTCATCCAAACCATCAGCAAGCACACCTTTCTTTTACTGGTTGATTGAGCCAATTCTTCGAGGATACTTTAAGCCTTATCCTCGTAGAACTGCAATCCAGCATCAGTGATTATATCCCTTCTTCTTTGGAATATAATAATCAGTTCTGATTCATTCTATCTCCAGACTGAGATCCCTATGATGAACCGATTAAAGTTGCGCTAAGTGATCTGACCTGCACTTGATCACTGCGTTTGTCTATGCGTCGGAACTTGAATACTGCACTTGTACGCTGCACTTGATCTGCGCTTGAATAGTTCTGCTCTTCACCAAATCCCTCTGCGCTTGATCACTGAACTGCTCCTGTACCAGTGAACCAGCTTGATGTTCCCTGCACCCTGGAAGTCTTCTGTTGTACCAGCTCGGGTGTCCCCTCACTGTTCCAGCATAGACATCTTCAACTGTTCCAACTTGGGCGTCCCCTTACTGTTCCAGTCTGGATATCTCCCTGTCTTCTTAATCAAGTGTACTGCACATCGCACATAAACCGTTTGTAGAATAATAACAGATATTGTGTTAATCAAAAAATTCAGATTCTGATTTGTAGAAGCAGATCCAACACTGTGAATCAAATCTTAATTTTTATGAACACAAAACTTGTTGATATATTTCTAACAATTTAATTGAGTGCGCAAGCCAAGTTGAATCAGATCAGATCAGAGCCGAGCTGGGAGCTAAATAACAGTACAGGATAAGAAGATTTGAGCTTAGCTGAGAAGTGAACATATCAGTTCAAAGCAGTTAATAGGTTTTTAGATCAGTTGAATCGTAGAGCAGAATCTTCTCAAAGCAGAATCAGATCAGAACAGTAGAATCAGCTCAGATCAAAATCGGTTCAGATCAGTTGAGTAATGAAAAACATTTCAAATGAGATCAAGAGCAGGTTGGATCAGTTCAGATATGAAGAGCAGATCAGAACAGAGCAAAGTAGAACAAAACAAGAGTAGTGAACAAAACAGTTGAGATCGGATAGTTAAGATCATCTTAGAGCAGAGAAAGAGTAGATCCATATAGAAAGAACAGAACATAATAGAATAGGATAGAACGGATCAGAGATAAGCAGATCAGTATATGCTACCAACTCAGACGAACAAAGCAGTTTGAACAAGCATTACTCGAAGATTGAATTGAAGTGGTTCAAACTGATTTTGCTCTGATACATCTACATCTGTTCTGAAGGCTGTACAAAGATAACAAATGGCCTCACTGTTCGGGAGGCAGTATAAAGATAATAACTGGCCTCACCTAGTTCTGTACGATGAAAGGACGAAAAGTACAAGAGACAGAAACTTTACAAAAGCTATTCAACGGTTATGAGTTTGTGTCCAACGGTAATATCAATGCATCGACTATATATGTACATGCTCAACTGATGAAGAGTATGCGTCAAAAAGAGGACTCGCAAGAGCGCAATAGCGTGATGCTGCGTGTGTGCACAAAGTGCAAGTTCGGACCAGAACAGAATATCAAGCTATGAACGCATCAACATATGTCGCTGCTATGAGGGTTGACATTAACCAAGGTAATTAGTAGCTTAATCGGGTTTAGATTAAGGTTTAATTAGTCGAGGTTATTCAGCTTAGAGAGCTATCACGTTTTGCACAAAGCTGTTGGTATAAGCTGTTTCGGGTTCAGATTGAGTTAGAATGAGCGAGAGCTGTTAGAGTGGCCGTGCTGCTCTTGGGTGTTGGAGCATATTAGAGGACCAGCTTAGAGGTAAGCTGGTGTAATACGAGAGCTGGTTCGATGTGTGGAAGCGTAAGCTGTTCATTGTGCACCAGATTAGGCATAAGCTGTTAAGCAAGGACTGTGCTGAGTCCGTGAGCTATCTTAGGAGTACTGTGTAGCAGGGAACAACAGGCGTGATCTGTTCTGGGATGGTGAGCTGTCATAGGATTATGCGCTGTGATCTGAGAGCTTAACGAACAGCTTTAGGGCGTTGTAAGCTGTTGGAGCATCCTAAGCTGATAAGTAGGATGCGAGCTGTTCTGAGTTCCTCTAAGCTGAGTTGTGTGAACTATTAGATGGCGATTCAATTGCGATATGATCTGTCTTGGTGCAATCTGATGATGAAGAACAGGTTTGGCGGGAGCTGCTGTTCTACGTGAAGCTGACCAAGTGCGTAAACTGGTCAGGACTGTGATTTGTTACTACTGTTGCAGTTGTGAGTTGTTTTCGTTGGTCAGATCAAGGAGGAGTTGGCCTAACTCTCCTAAGCTGTTGGGGCTAAACTTGCGTACATGAAAGCTGAGCTGTGTGTGAGAGCTGTTGAGTGCACAAGCTGAGCTGTGAGCGGTGAGATGTAACGGGTGTGATCTGTTGGTATGCGCAAGCTGTTAGTGGAAGTGTCCCGTGCTGTTTGTCCAAGCTGGTCTCAGCTTTGAGGTCTGAGCTGATATAGGGTCACTGTAGACGTAATCTGCTGGGAGCATGGTCTATGGAGCGTAAGCTGTTGGATACGAGAGCTGGATTGTATGTGCATGCTTAGCTGTACGCTGGACTAGGTATAGTGTGAGGGCCTTCGTGATCCGATGTCACTGTAGCCATGATATGTTGAGCAGTGAGTATAAATATCCTCTCGTTGACCGACACATAGTTATTTTAGACCACTCATTCCTTATCTTCTTCTGGAAGCTCTTGTAGATATTTTCCCCAAACCCTAGCTACTGTTCACCCGTCTAGTATTTTCCAGATCACCGGGGATTGGCCGGTCAATTTTGGCGGGGGTACAGCGGTTGGAAACCACTCTTCAAGGCCGACGTTTCTATACCAGTTTAAATTCGGAAGGAGGCCGGATGAAAGAATCGCTGAGGAACTGCGTGAGCTAGGGTTCATGATTTCCGATCGAGTTGAGCTTCTGTTCAGGTAACTGTGTTCTGTTAGCGTTGGTTTATGTCCCTAGCGCTTACCTTTGAGCTGAATAGGGCTCTTTTTGTTAGCCGTAGTGGTTCTGCGTTGTGAGGCCTTTGCCTGTGAGCTGTGTAAGCTTAGGCAGTGCTGATTCCTTAGATATCTTGGCAGATTAGGGCTTCCCTTCTGGTTTAGCCATGAGCTTCTGGCCCTGAAGCTGTTGGCCGAGGCTTGAACGTAGCGGTGGGTGCATCCTGCTTCCAGCCGTGAGCTGTGCCGAGGTATTAGCCAAGATCTACGTAAGGTACCAATCTGATCTTGTAGTTACAACTTTGATGTTAGGCATGAGGACATATTGTAGCTGTGTGGGCTGTTCCCATAGCCCTGTTATGCGTGGGCTGTGTTGAGGTAAGCTGCTGAACCCTGCTAGGCCTGTTGTGACACTGCTGTAACTTTCTGTGCATGCGTTGAGTTGTGTTATGCATGATGTAGGTTTTATGCGTAGGCTGTGTAGCCGGCTATCTGCTTGTGGTGGCTGTAGGCCTCATATCTGTGAGTTGTGTGCTAAGCTTGGCGTCGCATGGTTTTCCTGAGTTGTTCTGCTCTTCATATTGTGCCTTTGTTGTTAGGTGTTAAGCTGCTGGAGCTTTATGCGTGAGCTGTGTCGCCACGCTGTTAGTGGTGTATGCTGATGTGTTGTTCTGTTCCTGCATGCGTGATTGTTCTGCAGCTGTTCTGCTTATACTGTTCAGTAGTATGTTGCATGTTATTCTCAGTTGTTGTGCTGTTTCCTTTTGTTTATTGTATGCTGCATCTATTTTGTGAGTATGGCATACATGCATGGCATATTGATAGGCTCCTCCCTTGTTACCCGCATGCTAGCAGTTTGTTGTTGAGCTCCTTCCTTGTTATATCTCTGCTAGTCGTTCCCTGTTGTGAGCCTTCTTTGTTATCTACGCTGGCCATTGCTGTTGAGCTAACCTGTTGTTATCAGGATGCGTGTGATGGAGCGCACGGGTAGCTCCCCTTATCTCACATGCTTTATGGCCCTTTGTTCTAGTGCTTCGTGTGATTGAGCGACGTGGTAGCTCCTGTTCTCTCACAAGTACTACGACCATTCCTATCTATATTGTATCTGGTAACGTGTGTGATCGAGCACCCGAGTAACTCCCCTTCTCACACACGTTCGGTGACCACTTCTATTCTGATAGCCAATCGTGTGCTGTTTCTGTCAACTTACCTCCAGCCGTGGAGTTGTTCTGCGAGCCCTGTATCTCCGGCTGTCGAGTTGTTTTGAGAGCTTTGTTCCTCTAGCTGTTGGTTAGTTTCTGTGTGTGTTGTATTCCCAGCTGTTGAGCTGCTCCTTGAGCCCTGATGCCTTCCTTGGCACTCTTCATGCATTTGCACGACATATTATGTTGCATTTTTTATTGACTCCTGTTGTTATTGCTCTTCGTACTGAGGTTTAACCTCGTTTGTTTTCCCTTGGGACTGCTTTGGCCGCGTGTTGGCCATTGTCAGGCCTTTTTCAGGTGGTTCAGCTGGTCCGAGAGTGAGGCAGATGTTGTAGCCCCAGGCGTGAGTTTCCAGTTATATATATCTATACTTGCTATATCGAGTCATTACCAGGGGATGCCCTGTATAGTTGTTGTATTGATTCGATTTGTGATTGGTTTTATATATATATTGGATGATTGAGATTTTATGCAGTCAACTTTTGATGCAAATCTTATACTTTGAGTATGCGTGTATTTAAATGGAGGAATTTCAGTCAGGCCAAAAAGAAAAATTTTATCCACTTTTAAGCTTCGGTGTTTTGTGTGTTTTATCTCTGGTTTAGGGCACCGGGCCTGACAGTTGTAATATTTGAAGATCATGAAGAAGACGACAGAGTGTGAGGCAACAAATATGATAGTTGAGTTGAAATAGATTAGTCATCACACACACACACATTCACTCACAAATATGAGATATGCGTGAAACAGATTAGAGTGAATGTAAATCAAATCAAATCAATGTAATCTTTATCATAGAGACGTTAAATAAATGAACAACGTTGAACAGAGAGGAGTCTAGGAGTTCAGCTTGGGCAGTGTTGTAAGTCCCAGTTGAGTGGGTTTGTACAACTTTGTATAAATTAAAGTATTCTAGTGAAAGCCTTCCAGTTTGGAAGAATGAAAGACGTAGAATCAGTGCTTCGAACTTTCATAAACAAATTCCAGCGTACTGTTTTATCGCTACATACATGTTTTCAAAATTGATTCTAAACTGTTTCAATTTTCAGGGAGTACTTCGGGTTATATATTCCACCTGATATTTCAGATCAGACTAGATCTACTCTCAATTCTCAAGACCTTTCAAGAACCGGAGCTATTCTAGTTCCGTAATCTTTGATCAAACCACGCACGGCCTTGTGCTGTCGAAAATGGTTGTAAACGTGCGCGCTCGCGATCTGATTCTTTCCTAACAAAAATTATGTTTGAATTTAGTTATGACACATGATGTTTCTAAAATAGTTGCATGTCAAATCCAATAATAATATATATTTTAAATTTACACGTAAATTATTTTTGGTACACTTCTAATGCATGAGTAGGTTAAAGTAACGCTTGAGAACATGTAATTAATATATTTGGTTAAAAGTAATGCTCGTGACATAATCTCATGCTCGTGACATAATCTCACAGCTCTATATTCGTGAAATTATTCACCAAATCCATTTTATGGTTAAAGTAATGCTGTTGGCATAAACAATATATGTCTGGTTGAAAAAAATATTGTTTCGTGGGTCACAGCATTTAGAGAACTGTTCTACTAATCCAACTTTTGGTTTAAAGTAACGCTTTTATAATTAAAAGTTAAAATTTTTATGGATCCAGTCATTTTGGTGGATAGTTGATCAATCAATATTTATATTAAATGTAATAGTTTTGAAATAAAGTATACGCCTGATATAAATATAATACAGTAGGATCAATGTGAAAATCGTCTCACACAATCGTCTCACGTAAGTTTCATTTTAAAACATAAGAGTAGAATTCAAAATATAATCCGTGATTATCAAGACAAGCATAAGGTTTTACACATAAAAGTTCGAACAACTTATTTTTATCTCTGCTAATGAACGTGAGTTCAAATTTATTCAAAAGTTTTATGTATGGATTCACGTGCTTCCTAGTATCAACAAAAAGACGCAGATCAAATGGCTAATAATCGAGTATCATAAATTGAATTCCACGCGCAACTATGTTCTTCCAAAACGCTATGAAGGTTGGATATAATAAACTCGTAATTTTATACACTTTACAAGTTTATTACCACATCCAATAGAAACAAATATAATCAAACTCATTTGCATTAAGAACGCCACATTATTTGACTACTAATATTATTATTATCATTGTTGGTTGTTTTTATTATAACAATCTTGCATACTTCTGATGAAAAACAAGAAACAAGACGACGCGGCTTTGTAGATCAGCCTCTCCAGTTATCCTTTCGCTGTCTTATTTCTCGGAGGGCATCAACTGGAGAACTGCACCCAACTTTTTCCTGCACGACCATTTCGCGTGAAGCCTCCACATAAAAATATGCTTGGTTTGCAGTGTAAGTTGAATGATGCAAAACTGATTGGATGCAAACTTAGTATGACTTTCAAACTCGATTTGTCACTGGCGGATGCAGATGTTTCTGATTAGGGTAGACGAAAGCTCGAAAAATTTGCATATTTTTTTGTATATGTATAGGGGGTTGGATTGGGGAGATGGATCCCTAGCATGGACAGCAGTAGTTCATTACCTGAACCTCGGGTAGGTCAACACGCATGAAGGGATTAGTCTCGAGTTCCTCTTCGATGCTTGAGGGAATGGTCGGAACTCCCTCGTTTCTCTTCTGCTCAGCCAACTTTAATTTTTCAGACACCTTTGCATTTTCTGGTTCTACTGTCAATGCAAACTGCAAGTTCTTCACCGTATACTGTGGGCATTTAAAATACAAATAAGAGTTAAACACAAGTATAACTATGAAAAATAAGTTGAATACTTCCGTCCAAAATTGTAACACTAAAATCAGAATGAAAAGGAACTGGTGGAGCATGATCGTAAGGATGGATAGAAGTTTCTGTTTTTGGTTGAGTTTCAAAAAACTGAGTATTGGAAACTTTTTGCAACATTTCTCACCTCATGGCCACAATAGACTTGAGTTGGCTTTGGCAAAGAACCGAGGGTAACACATAATGATTGATACATCTGCTCAGCAGTGCCTTCAAAAAACTTCCCACAACCAGCTACAAACTGTAAATTCAAAACCAGGAGAAGAGAGGAGAATTATATTTGATTTTCTCACTCGCCTGCCACAGACAGCAAGCGAGTTTCCTCAAGCCAATGAGATAACAAGGTAACAAAAGCTTCAAGTTTTCCAGGAATTTTACTTGACGTATCCAATATAATATTTGGTTCTGATACAATTTTCACTAGGCATAAACGCAAAATAATTAATGGCTAATCAGACCTTGCAACTGATACATATAAAGTCTAAATATCAAGTTTCCCACGGGTACATAATTCACAATAAATGTGAGATTTATAGAAACATGTCGAAAATCAAACTTTCCATCTCACCAATGTGTCTCCAGTAAAGACTGCAGGATCTTCTCCATCTTTGCCCGTGACAAAGTAACTTATATGACCCTTTGTATGGCTGAAATCCGAACAAAGAAACACAATGGCTGAAGGGATCAACAAAGGTCATGATGATAAGATAAGGAATAGAATTAGCGGAAACACAACACCCTTACATACTCTATCAATGTCGTAAATAAATAAGAACAATCGAGATACTCTCGACACTAGTCATTGTAAGAAGAGGTCAAATGGCAATAAATCATTTAATAGTGAAAATCAGAAATAACACATTTTCAATGTAGATCTTGGTATGAATATACAGAACTAAGTTGCAAGACAAGTAACCAATTGAAAGCACGTTGTCCGCTGTGGTAATGCTAGGAATGCTTCTCAATCAATGCATAACCGAACAGATCCTTAAATTTCACAATGCCGAGAAAACCACCATAAGATGTTAATAAAACAGCGATGACATAATGGTATAGATAGAGTTATTACAGTAGTGATAAATAAGTTCAGTAAAGTACAGATCAATGGAGAAAGCTATGCAGAAAATACCATGGTGTATGAAGAGACAATATATTGATATCAACCCCAAGGGAAAATTTATCGCCATTTTCAACTTTGTTGGTACATCCTTGTACATTATCAACAGAGCCACCATATATCTTAATATCGGGTACCAACTGCTTTATCTTGTCATTACCACCAGCATGATCCCTATCAAATGCAATAAGTTTCTGTCAGCAGATACACATGTATCAAACTAAGTATCAACTGCTGGGAGAAATTCAGCTTACTTCAAGAATTCTAATTTCACACAGTGACAAACTATTGTCGTCTGACTCAATACAACGGAAAAGAATTCCAAGACACAGACCATCTTCTCCATTACCTTTCGACCAAATAAAAAGTTCCACCTTCAAGATTTAAAAAAAGAAATTCAAACTCTTAGTTTAAAATGACACTTGCCTCCAGTTAATTTGGAAATACAGTCAAAGGTGAAGTCCTTTCGCATTATCAGTTAAAGAACTGTTGGTCACAGGTGTGACAACCTGAGAATGAGAAATGAAATCAGAAAAAAAAAATGGACACAGAAAATTTTACTAGAAAACCCCTAAAAATTAACGGGTTAAAAATCACGGTCAAGATGAAAAGATTACAATATCATAATTTGGATAATTACAATATCTCACTGTATTTTTAAAGAGACACTTAATACAGAAAAATTCTATTATATAACACACTCAAATATTTGAATGTTAAAGGAGAAAAGAAAATTCGAATTGAGACGGGATACATTATTCTGAAATGTGGAACTCTTTTTAAAGAGTTTCTCGGTTTTCAACTAACAAAGAAGTCCAATTCTATTCAAAATTTGCCTTCAATTTAATTAGACCATGTGTGCTCATTTAATGAGCACACATGATGACATATTGCCGACATTTTCCCACTTATATAGATTTGGTTGAGAACCAAACATATCTCCACATCTTTTCAATCTTGTTGTTCCCTGCTGTTTACGCTCGGATAAGCCACGTGAGCATCTACACCACTAGAACTTATTAATATCTATTAGCTTGTTTAGATGGTCTGTTTTGTTATCATTTATATATATTTTCTGCATATCCACACTCTTTTTCTCTAATACTTTCTGAACAAAATGAAATTGTACTTCAATAATTTTAGGCCTGGAATGGAATGTTTGATTCTTTGCAATGTGCAAGGCACTCTGACAGTCACAAAACAAAGGAATTTTCTCTTGTAATGCCCGAATTCCTTCAAAAATCTTTGAATCCATATAGCCTCCTTGCAAGCCTGAGTAACTGCCATGTGCCTCCGTGTAGGTAACGACACAACTGTCTGTAGTTTGAAACACAGTTACTGTCCCGCAAGTATAAACACATAATATTACCTGCATAATTTGAATCACCATAGCCCTTGATTGTCAAATTTTACTTTCCTATTTGGAAGACTTTTGCCCCATTCAGCAAGGCTACACAAATATCTCCGGTAGTCAGTCCATTTCCATCAGTCGGCCGGTGGGAACGAGAAGTTTGGGATATGTTTGGTGTTTCTTCCATCAATCAACCGGATCTTCGAATTGAAATAACGAAGTGAAGCCTACCCCAGCTGGGATAAATGGGATCCTCTATTTGAGGTAGCCTTAATATATCCTAGGATACTCTTGCATCCCTATAATCTTATTTGCTGGTCCTAAGTCCTTCATATCATATTCCTTAGCCAACTGTGCATTCAGTTCTTGGACCGGATCTTTGTTGAGATTTGCTACCAACATATTGCTCAGGCTTCAACCTGCAAACCATGTTCTGACTGGAGCATAGATTCTTTTTCAAGATCACCATGACGAAAAATGTCATTTTCATATCTAGATATTCTAGATGTAGATCAAATACTGCACACAATGTTAACACTACTCTGGCTCTGACTATAGCAAGGAACCGCAGGAGAAAATATCTCACTAAAGTCAATGTCATCTTTCTGAGCTAACCATTTAACCAACAATCCGTCACAACACCGTTCCAATTGGTTATTATCATCACGTTTGATCCTATAGACAAATCTGTTACCAATAGCTTTCTTCCCTCGTGGTACTGTAACAAAATCCCGAGTTTTCCTGTATAATGCCACCAATTCTTCTTGCATTGCCGTCATCCATAAGGATACATCCAAAGTTCGAGTAGCCACATGGAAACTCAATTGCCCAACATACTCAATTAATAGACGGTATGTGATATTGCTTTCAATGACAAACTCTGAAAGCCAAACTGGCGGTCTTATTTCTCGAGTTGACTGCCTCACTTTGGAAACTTATGACTCAATCCGCTCTTGTTCCTCATGCTCTGATACTGCTCCGCAAGAAATCTGGTCTTTGTCCGTCTATTTTCCACCTGAAGTGTATTAGTTTCTGATTGTGTGCCTTTGTCCCCCTTTATTTTATCTTCCACGAAGATTAACATCCTTGTTTATGATAAGCTTATGGGCAGTATGATCCCACAAGCGAAACTCTTTTACTCCATCAACATAGCCCAAAAGGATACACTTACTATATTCAGCATCCAACTTTCATCTTTCTTGTTCATTGTACAAAAACGTACACCTGGTATTCAAATGTACACGATCCAAAATAATCCGTTGGTTTTATAGTCCATCCCACCATTAGAGTTTCAAATCAATCGCTACTGACGGAAATCGATTGATAACATAACAGAAGGTTTTGACTGCTTCGGTGCAGAATAACTTGGATATGCCCGTATTACTCAATAGAGCTCTCTGCCCAACAAGTTTCTGTTCATTCATCTGGTACTCCATTTTGTTGAGTTGTAAACAGTCGTGGATTGCCTTTTGATGCCCTCATGTTGGCGAAATGCATCAAATTCAGTAATGGTATATTCTCCTCCATTGCCAATCCTTAAACACTAGATATTCTAGTCAAAATTAAGTTCAATCAGCGCTTTAAAAACCTTGAAAACCTTTGAAAATCTTGAAGGCCTCAAAAGCTTCTGATTTTTTCTTGATTGAGTACACCCAACATCTCCCATATAAATATCAATGAATGAGAAAGTATATCACTCCTCCTAGGGATACGACTGGTGCTTGCCAAACATCTGAATGAATCAACTTCAAGATGGTTTTACTTTTCGTAGTAGCAATACCAACTTCAAACTGTTTTGTTTACTGGTAACGCAATGCTCACAAAAGCCTAGCGTCACTTTTGAAAACCCGGTAACCACCTCTGTTTTAGAGATAATTTTTAATCTCCATTCTGGCATATGCCCAAGCTTCCTATACCATAACACCGTTAATATTTCTTCTGAACCACTTGATGCAGCTAGTTCCACGTCCTTGTGTGCTTCCCAAAAAGAACATACAAAACATACAATTTTACAACATTTTCAGCCTTCATCACCACAAACGTCTTTTACAGTTTTCATGATCTCAGTTTTGATACGGATCTTGCACCCAGTATCATCCAATTGTATGAAGGATAACAGATTCTTTATCAGACCCTTCACATGTCGTGCCTCCTATAAAGTGTGAACAGTGCCATCAAAATTATTTTTGATGGTATCAACCCCAATGGTTTACAAGACATGATCATTTTACATGAATACAGCCCTCATGACACCCATTCATACTGGTCGAACCATTCCCTCCGAGACGTCATGTGTCAAGTTGCTCCTGAGTCAATAATCCATACGTCACAAAACTTTTGCCTGCCTTCAGCAACTGTTGTTGCTTCGCTGAACACCACTGCCTAAAGTACTAGTCGCATTTCCTTGATAACCCTTCTCAATACTCCTGGTACACTCTTCTTGGAGTGTCCTTTACCACCACACTTATAGCAGTAAATATTTTACTTCTTACTTCTTGACTTTGATCTACCATGTATGTGTCTTCAACTGATGACACGTTCCGTCTATCGTCCTCTTATCATCGGCAAAGCTTCTGCGATCTTCCTTTCTTGTGCATATCAGCAACATGTCATCTTATGTGCTCGTTAAATGAACACATGAAGGATTGCATTGAAGACAAATTATGAATAGAATTTGGCTCCTTGTTAATTGAAGGCCGAGAAGCTCTATATTTCAGAAATATATCCCATCTCAATTCAAGTTTCTTTTCTCCGTTTAGCATTCAAATCTCTTCGAGTGTGTTCTATGATATTTGTAGGATAATTTTCTAATGTACTAACAAAGTGCGTCTCTTCGAAAACAGATTGAGATAGTATAATTCTCCAAAGTACTATAATGAATCTTTTCATCTCACATGTTATTTTGATCCTAGTAATTTTAATAATGTTCTACTAAAACATTTCGGTATCCATTAGTATAATCCAATGTCATGTTTTTATAAAAAAAAAAAGGTGACGCAAATGGGATCAACAAGAACCCATCACTCAAATGGAGAAAGTGAGAGACTTTTAGCAAAGTTTGCAAGTTTCGCCATGTACTGCCCAATCAGAGAAAAACACAAACATATTGCCTACAAAATATGAACCAAGTATAGGGAATTCAACAGCCCACACAAACAATAGCTTCAAAAAACGGAATAAAAGAACCACCAGTGGTGATGGGTAGTGAGGACGAGCTTAAGGGCAACCCCATTTTCTTGAGCTACACGAAGAATCTTTTCAGGCTCCACCGGGTCCACTACGGCTGCTTGTTTAGTACTATCATCAACAATCCTGCAAATTAGACTAAAAAATTCAAACAGCGAGCGGAATTCCAAATCAACTGTAAAAAATGAAACGGGTTTTGTTTAATTCAAGCAATCAAGCTAATACAGGTAGGAGTAGTTGTCCTCCAAGCAGGGGATGGGAAGAACTTTCATGCTTGATCGAGAAAATTAATCCAGGAAGAAGGAGAAGCTGAGGCTGCTAAGTTTTCGTGTGTGGAAGGTACTGGTGAATGCCACAATTTTCGGTAGATAATTATGTTTCTTTTTATTTTTAAATAAATGTAATATACATCTAAGGACTTCAATTCGGGTGGATCGGGTGGGGTCGGGTCGGGTCGGGGTGAAAAGTAAAACAAAAATTTATGACCCGAACCCAACCCGAACCCGAACCAACCCGAAATGGCTCAACCTGAACCTGATTTTTTTCGGGTGGGTTCGGGTTGGGTTATCGGGTTGTAAAGCATTTTAGTTGAACCTGATTTTTTTCGGGTGGGTTCGGGTTGGGTTATCGGGTTGTAAAACATTTTAGTGTTAATTTGGGTTGATCGGGTGGGTTCAGGTCGGGTTGGGTAAAAAATTTTCAAAAAAATGCCAACCCGAACCCGAACCAACCCGAAATGGCTCAACCCGAACCTGATTTTTTTCGGGTTGGTTTGGGTAGGATTTTCGGGTCCGGTCGGGATTTGACACCCCTATATACATTCAAGCAGGCCCTTGAAGTGATACCAAGTCTTCGAGATTCAATATTAATAATTTTTTTGTGGTAATTTTCATTATTGTAAAGCTAAGGTCCAAGGGAGTCAATGGATTGGAATAGGAAGATTAAAGTCGAAAGATAAAGGACTAAATGCAATAATAGGAAGCTGCCTTTCCTTCCATGGCTTGAATGCTTGAACAGTTAGTACAAACAACAGTAATAACAGCTTTGGAATACAAAAATTTCGTTCGAATTACAACAGGACATTACAACTTTTTGAATTCTATATGAATCATCTATTATTGTAATAAATCTTAATACAGTTATGACAAGATCAAAAACAATAACAAGGAAACGCTGGCCTTCGACAAACACATACGCCCCCAAGCTGGTTCAGCTCGCACCTCTCGTCTGACCTGAGCTGCCTCACCTGCATCAGGAAAACTAAAGAGCTAGGGGTTCAGCAAATAAAACTGAGGATAACAAGATCAAATAATGCAGGCATAACTGTACATAAGCTCAAGACATAAATTAAAGGAAGTTAACTTGAACTCAAATATTTCTCAGAAAGTCGGATCGGGACATCAACCCAGATCATTCTTAATTTTTCTTCGTGATTTATGGCCTAGAAGCTCTCTGTTGATCCTAGCGCTTGATCAAGCTAACATCTGAATTCAGGAATCTAGAACATCCCAACTTATCTGTGAAAGGGAATTATAGCTTGCTAGCCATAATCCTGCCCCTTTCCTGTGACCGGGTCATCTATGCCATAAATCCTTAAACTGAAAATCACTTCCTTTAACTGAATGAAATAACTTTTAAACAATGCTCTTGATCGAAAGCCGACCATTTAAACTGGTGGGAGTTCACTTCTTTAAAACTCAGCTGGGCTGCGAGTTAGGGTAACTGAAAACCAGCTCGGGTGAACAATTGAAGAACAGAGTGTCAAAGAGTTAGCAATGATCTCAAAAAGGAGTAATGGATTAGCGACTACTGGTATGGGAATATTCTGTGAAATCTGTTCAATGAAAGGAAAGAGCTGAACTCAAGAAAAGGTAGTCCAGCACAGACGCAAGCTAGACCAGCTGACGACGAGATAATCAGCTTGGGTAAAAAGGGTTGAACGACTGGATCAGCTTAGAGAATATGGAAGTACTGTATTAGCTTGGAAATAAACCAGCTCAGCTGGAGGATACTGTACCAGCACGGGATAAATCAGCTCATCTGGAGGATACTGTACCAGCTTGGACAACCTCTAAACAGATCAGCTCGGCCTATCTAATCGGAACATAAATTCTGATCAAACTAGCACCGCCTATCCATTCAGAATCATATCCCGAACTCTGCAGCACACCAGAAATAAGAAGCTTTTCTATGGTTCATTCGTAAACTCGAACCTGTACAGCTCAGTATTTTTGAAATACAACCTCTTCTTGCTAAAAAACAAACTGATGAGTTTTATCAAAACTTTAAACATCGCGACTGCGAACCCGTAACTTTCATACTTTAAAACCTTAACTAAAAAGTGAACATGAACTGAACTGAACTGAAACTTACACATACATCAGGCAAGCAAACAACAGGAAACAAAGAACAGTATAGGTTTTCCAGATGCATCAAAGAATCAGCTTTACTTGCCTGAACTGAATGACGAAGAACAGATGACCTCGCTGGATGTCACCACAAGCACAAACTATCGAGCTTCTAAGAATTTTGGAGAACTGAAGTTTTTCTGTCGTGAAAGTTAGCTCTACAACTCTCAAAATATCATTTGTAGGAAGTATGATTGGTAGTAGTAATTAGTACACAGAGGCATGGGTCACCATACCTAACTCACAAAATTTGTCAAAAGCCCCCTACTACCATTTTAAACTTTGAAATTTACTACTATATTTTTTTTATTAAAGGCTGAACTCACATCCACCACATTTCATATAAAATCGATACCAACTGAGGTTGGGCTTGGGGTGCAATCCTTCCAGGAATCTTCTGGATCGTGCTTCCAAGCTGCAAGAGAAGAAATTAGCTTAGGTAAAAGAACCAGCTCGAACTATAGCTGGACAAACAAATATCAAACAACCCTTCAAAAGAAAAAGGCTCAGAAATGTGATCATATGGATTTTGGGACGTTACAATTATTGTCCAATCCAAAAAAGAAAACTATAGCCGAAGAGGATAAACTCAATTCAAGGTATAAAATATTTCCCAACAAAAATCAAGAAATGAATGGCTTCAACGGGTTGATGTTTATGAGACCAAATTGTGCAAGTATCTTGGGTTTATACCTAAACGTGTATTTGAGGATATATATTTTTATTATTATAATGAATCATGGATTTAGATGTATCATTATAATACTGTTTATACGTGGTTTAAACTCAAACCTCAGTTACCTAGTCACTTGTTAAAGTGGAGGAAATTTGTTAAATATGAGCAACCGTAAAAAACATAGGAGGATCGGAAAGGAGAACTCAATCTAACAAATCCAACAGCAATTCTCTTCGAATTTTCATTAGAGTTCATAGATAAATTGCCTTTGATACCTCTTACATCACATCAGGACACGAGGATCTATAACTCTACCTATTGTAATATGACATGTCGGGAGGTCGGGGTAAGAGGTCCGATAAAGGCCCTTTATGTCTCCCCCAATCTGGTGCTCTAAAACATGACAGTTACACCTCTGATGTACTATCCATGCATGCATTAAATAAGTCTAATTTTCGATGAAGCGGACGATGATCTCACCTGAAGAAGTGGTCAATTCAGGTATAACGTCACCCGTGATACCCGCTCAGCGAATCGATGGCCGGGTAATGTGCCAATACTAACTGCTAAACCCCATATAAGTACTCAGATATGCTTCGGTTTATACTCATTCAAAAAAGCACAAGCTCTTAGCTTTAATGCATCTTTGCTCTCTATTCTCGACTGGCCTGACTTAAGCATCAGAGGAGTTTCGTCGAAAACATTTCTGGTGCCTTCTAACTTGTTTCTTGTGGTTTCAGGTCACTCAACGTAGAATAATGTCATTCAATTATTTAGGCATACCCGAGGTGTATTCTCTCCTGAAAACCACAAATGGTGGTACCTCGAGGCGTTCTCTCTTGATGATCCGACCTGGTAATACCCCGAGGTGTCATATCTCGGTGTGAGAGCTCCCGACATCTTGAACTGATGGTTGTTCGTCGGTGAGGAAAAATTCGATTACATCAATCTTAGTCGCAAAGAATCATTTTGTAAAGTCCAGCTTTTAGTCATATTCGTTCCTATATTTGTAGTCTTTTGATGAAAAAAAAATGTTAGAATTTATTTATTCATCAGATTATATCATTTTCATGTCACTAGAATTTTCTTATTTAGTTTTCTCGTATAATTTTAGTGTTTCCTAATTTAGTAAATTTAGCCTTTCTAATCTACTTATTTGGCATTTGATAGAGGAGCAAATCCAGCCCTACATCATTTGAATCAGAAGTCAAAACATTGTTCATTCATCTACAAATTGATGTTGAATGGCCGCAGGGAACCTGGGAGAATTCAGATTTTTCTTTCATATACAAAATATAAATAATATAAGTGGACAATATTTTACCTAGCAACTACTACTACAATATGCTCAAAATTAGATATTGTTTCCGTTTTTCAAAATGACACATAAAACATTATTTCATACCCTTCAGAAATTTAGATATGAAATTTAAAACACATCTAAATCCCCCTCTTTTTCTAAAAGAAAAAAAAAAACAAAAGCACACACACACATCATATTTTTCGAATCATGATTATCAACTGATTTTCAATTGCCTCTCGATTCTTGAACAAGAATAACAATGAACAAACTACAAAATTGCTAGCTACGAAACCAAACCACTTTATCATTCAAAAAGTTAAAAATAAATAAATAAATAAATAATCAATTCTAAAAACTCATGTATCATTCTTGTAGATTCGAAGCCTGAGCGACACATTGTTAGACACAGATATCAATATCACCTAACAGTAACGCAACCCCAAGGAACGAGGAGCAACTATACAGCACTAGCACGAGAATGATGAAACAACTAGACTCCAACTCAAGGCCACCGTTCAGATTTGATCCATTTGCTACCGGGGGAATTGCGTTGCAGAACATGATCTTCACTGTCCAACATGAATCCGGAAGCTCTCTTTTATTCAGCGTCTGGTTCTATAGAAGCAGGTGCATTTATAGTTTTCACGTAACAACGACCATCAGGAGGAAGTGAAAGAAATATAAACTACAATTTATCACTATCACACAGATAGCTCAGGCTCCTGCCAAAGACTAGGCGGCAGAAATTGCCTTGTATCCTTCTCTCTCCAGAATTTCGGCTAAGGAAACATCCCCAGTCTTTATAATCCGGCCATTTTCCTGCAAAAGGAAACAGATGATGCATAAACTAACGTCTTTTCACGTTACGAGCGAAATGAGCAAACTACATCCCCAGGTTTACCTTCGCTAACCAATTATCAAATGATGGTGCCAAAGATTTTTGGAACATACGCCTAGGTTCATGTACAACATCTATGCGTGGGCTAAAAGGATAAATTTGAGATAGATTTAAAATGGAAAATTATTCTTTTGAACAATTATACAAGAACGGAAAACTTAACAATGGAAAATTTCAAAAGACAATTAATTATAAAGTCCAACAGAACAATGTCCAAATGAACTTGCTGCTGCAATGTAATTTGCTTACCATTATGTGAATATAGGTAGGTTTAATGAATTCCAAGAGACGTATATAGTGGGTGATCATCAAAATTGAATTATTGGAAGTCAGAAGCCCATTAACTGAATTTGCTACATCTCGAAGAGCATCAACATCTAAACCAGAATCTATTTCGTCCAGTATAGCCATGTCTGCACCAAGAACCTGTAAAGAAGAGGAACCATCAGTGTACATTTTCTTTTGGCCATTAACATAAACCTGATGGCACTTAACAGCTTCACACTTACCACATTCAGTTAAATATAAGTCTAAGTGAAATAGAGAGAGTGCAGCCCTTCTAAAATTATAATGCACAAAATCCAATCAGACAGAAATATAAGCAGTCTGCCTTACACGTACAAAATTAAGCATGCGTGAGTAAATAGATCTATTAATAAACACATAAGACAAAAACAGTCTGTGTGGCACATCTCAAGTTTATGTTTTTGGACAATCAAGGAAAAAGGACTGCGTGAAATGTGAGATCTTTAACTACAATCAATCTTTTGCTCAGTTGAAAAACCTATAAAATATATTAAGTTCAGATCCATAACCGCAAGCTGCAAAATCTCGTTGCGTTTCCTTTCTCCACCACTGAAGCCTTCATTGACATTTCTATTTAGAAACTCTATTTTCATATTCACGATCTCGAGCTTTGGTGCCACATAACCATAGAACTGCAAAGACAATTAAAATGTAGATGATCATATAAGACTTCATAGCAAAACAGAAATAAAACTAAAGGATCACAGAACAACCTCAATTGGCCCGAGCTCCGGAAGCCCAAGTTTTCTCCTTCGAGCATTGTATGCCATGTTCAAGAAGTCGATATTGCTAACTCCAGGAATCTCAACTGGAGACTGGAAACTCATGAACAATCCAGCCACAGCTCTTTCCTCAGGTTCCATCTCCAACAAATCTTGACCTTTATATGTTACACTGCCTCCTGTAACTTCATAATCTGGATGACCAACAAGGACCTAAGAGAATCAAATCACCAAACAGAATTTTAATAAAAGAAACAAACTGTAGCTTCACGTATGTGAAATGGATTGCTTTATGATTTCAAATGATAGATTATTAAACCATTGGAAACCATTAAAGTGTTTATATCACAAATTGTGTGTGATGCACGCACTGATGAAGAGAGACTGGATGTATGGTAACTTGAATGAGTTATACTGAAAATTAAAAAATTTATAATGTAAGCTACGAAGTAGACTTTCTCCTGATGTAGCATAAACAAAAACGATGAAGAAGCATTCAATCATTCACAACAAGGACCGGAATTGCAAAAAAAAAAAAAGAATGAATGACAGCAAAGACAGCTTAGAGTTCTCTCTGTGTTTTACTAAAAACAAATAAGTGGTCAAGAAAATCAAATCATTTATTGGAAATGAAAATAATAAAGACCAGCAAAATCCATGCAATAGAAACTAAGGCAGAATGACAGATGTTATTTGCTCTAGTTGTACCAAAAATTATACCCACGTCAACCAAGTATCCTCATCAAGTAAAAACACAAAAAATGAAGTGACATCATTTAAGTAATTCGTGTAAATTGAAGGAATTTATTATAAAGATTTCAGATCAGCAGAGATTCTACTTATCTGACCTATACCTGCGACACTCATCCATCCAAACAAGATTCGAAACAACTCAGATTAGATTAGCTAAAGTAAAACTTGAAGGATTTTCATTTTAATAACTCAGACTTGTTCTTGCCCAAAATTCATAAATCAGATTGTGTGAGTTCAGTCCAGCCCAATCAAAAGCAATTAAGTCTTGAACTCAACTACAAAGAACACATTGTCAACTCATCCATGTACACGTGAAACTACATTATCGGAATCATAAAATAACCACGAAAAGACACTGACCTTTGCAAATGTACTCTTTCCAGATCCGTTTTTTCCCATCACAGCATGAACCTTTCATATCCAACAACAAAATTAGGAGCCAAAAAACTGGAAAATTATGTGCAACCAGCTAGAACTAGAGTTTACAACCAATGCAAATAGATGCTTCTTCAGCACAAATTCCAACCACACTTCCAGCAGCTAAATAAATATCATAAAGCCGAATTATATCTCAAACTGTAATTTCCAGAATTATGTAGCAGAATTGTGAGAAGATAAATTCAATTTCATTCTCAAACTATCATCTTGGCTACTTAACATATATAGCCATCCAACTTATCCCCACTAAACTGTTCATGATAATTGCATCAATTTGTTAGAGGAACAAATAGTCTTATGGAGCAAAATGGAATCAACCGTATCGAGATAATTTTTCATCCCACCTCGCCTTCGTGAACTGTGAGGTTTATGCCTTTAAGAACGGGCTCCTTGGACTCCGCGATTACGGCGGAGAGATCTCTTACTTCAAGCAGGAGTTTAGGAGCGCCGCCGCCGCCGGAAGTGGACGAAGACGGAGTCTCGACAGCGACAATGGCTCGGAGCATCAGGCTGCGAGGCTGCCGGATAAAACGATGGCGGTGGATGGCGGCGGCGGAGGCTTTGAAAGTCAGAGTTGGTGTGCAGAGAGCAGCCATTGGCGGAGAAGAATAACGTCGTTGTGTGGTACGTTCAGATTTTCAGTTTAGGTTTTGGCCAAGAGGATGGCTAAACATTACAAGCTCTTGTATAAACTTTTCAACTCTCATTTCTTATTTTATTTTAAAAATGAATTGTTGATATATACGAAAATGTTACGAAATAACATATTTATATGTGATCATTCTAATCGAGATAGACCCGAAAGATTTGTAAATGAGATTAATATGTCAAGATAATACTTAAATATTTATATTCAACCGTTTTTCCCTATAAATGAGACATTAAGTTTAATGAAAATTATACATAGTATTGATTATATGAATTCTTTGTATATTTTATCTACTCATTATCTATTCATCTCTCTATATTTTATTATTTATAACACGTTATCAATGTGATGCTATAATTTTTTAGAATGAGAAATAAATATCATTCTGTTTATGCTAATGAAGAAGCACGACATATTAAATTGATTGAGAATTTCATATAAATTGAATTGTCTTTGAATAAGCACAACATTCACATACTTATAAATATTTATTGATGTTGAAGAAATAACACGATTACAATGATGTATGGAGTGGTGCAATGATACATGAAATATCATGATTTTATAAATTTAATGTTGGTTCTTTTGAACATGATTATTGTATGGAGAATCTAAGATTCATGATTTGTACTCGATGAAAATAATTAAAGAGAAAAAGGTTCATGATATGATCTTGAAACGCCCGTCCTTTTAAAAGGAAAAACGTGTGATTTTTTTTTAATACTAAAGAATAAAAAATTTGTAAATCATAAAAATGTTCTAATCTGCGGAAAACGTGTGTCCATCGATAAGCGCCTTCTCACCCCGACCGAGTCCTCGTGAACCGGCACCATCTATACACCTCACGATGAAATCTAGTGAGCCTAAAGGCCCAGCAAGTAAACTTCGGGAATAGCAAATATTACATAATACATGCACATGCAATAAAATATTATTAATTAAAATAAACTCAAACCTCAACGCAACTCGTTTTCAAAACAAAAGTATTTATCATCAATTAAAATCATTTCTCTTTAAACTCAAAATAAACCATTAACCTCAAATTATACTTTAATCATCCATTCATTTATTTTATAAAGTATGGCACATAATTTTCCTGCAGTAATCAGTCAAGTAGCCTAAATAAGTTCATATGGATCCATTAATTTGACGGGACACCCCGACCCGAAGGTCGACATTCACACGCCTATAATCAGTCAAGTTGGCGGGGTACCCCGACCCGTCGATCGACATCCACACGCTCGTAATAATTTGGCGGGGCACCCCGACCCATCGGTCGGCACCCACACGCCCATAATATCAATCATAACTTTGCCACAACTCAGTAAAACCTCAAAATAATTTTCCCACAAAATAAATTCTCGAATAGTTCCCAAGCAACTTCCCAAAAATTTCACAAATAATCTGAAATATATATATGATTTTAATTGTTTTATCAAAACAATCAACTTGCTGAATATTTGTACACTTAAGGCCATGTATATATTAAGGTTTGTACACATATGGCAACTAAAATATATTATATATACTTCCAAATCCAAGACAACCAGCCCCTCAAATTTTCATTCAAATTCGTGTGTCTATGGGACTTTAGTGAAAACCCAGAAATTCAGGTTTTAAAAAAAAGTTCGGGTCGGTCAACTCAGATCCCTCTCGGTCAACTCAGATTTCGTCGGTCAACTCAGATCCTGTTCGGTCAACTCAGATCCTATTCGATCAACCCAGATCCTGCTCGGTCAACTCAGATCATGTTCGGTCAACTCAGATCCTGTTCGGTCAACCCAGATCCTGCTCGGTCAACTCAGATTTGAGACAGCCAACTCAGTTGGTCAACAGTCAGATAGTCAACTCAGCTGGTCAACAGTCAACACAGCTTTGGACTGGTCAACGCAGCTTTGGATTGGTCAACTCAGCTTTAGACGATCAATTCAGATTTGGCGAATTCAGATTTGGCGATGAAAATTCAGATTTGGTAAGGAAAACTTAGCTTGCGAATTTCAGTAAGCTTCTTCACGCGTACAGAGAAAATCTCGCAAATACTAACTGCCAATTGAGAGGGATTAATGGCCAATTAAGAGACCCAAATCAATGCCTACACTAATGCTCTCGTAACAGCCATTTTAATGGCCATAAAATCAGGAAATTAAGGCTTTAATGGCTGCCCTTTTGACTCTCATTTCTGCACCTATAAATACCCAGCTGATGGCAGCAAGTTTCCCTCACTCACCTCGAAAATTCTTCAGTAAAAATACAGTAAACTTCCACGCTGAAACTCTGCACAAGGCTGCATCCTAGTACAGTACGAAGTACCAGATTTCGCATACCTGTCATGAAATTTCAGCAGACGGTAAGTGGGCTTTTGCTATGTATATATTCGTTTCAAATATTGTATATATTATTCATGCTAAGTTCTGTTTTGAATACTGTTCGAGCACTTGTTTCGTATCCGATTTCGTTTCGTGTCAAGTTCATGATATGAGTTATGCTCTGTTTTGGCACTGATGTTTCTGTCGTAATATGGGTCTACGGAATATTCGCACTCTGAGTTACGTGGTGTAACTATGGCCTCGACCCCTTAGATGAGTAAAACTTAGGGACTGATCAGTAAACCATAGAGACGAAGTAACTATCAGTGCTACCTTTACAAGTTCTCTGTTCTGTATATGCTGTTCTGAAATCTGTTATCCAGTATATGTATATGTACATGTTGTATGCTCGAATGATATCTCCCACTTGCTGACTGTTTCTCCAAACACTCACCCCTTACTTCTCCACCCAGATAAGAACGAAGAACAGGTTGAAGAAGAGGAACAAGAGCTGTTCTGGGCTGGTGAAGATTTCGCTTTTATTTTTGTTAATGTAATTTCGCTTCCGCACTCTGTTATTCAGACTTTGATTTTCAGATGTAAAAACGATCATTTTGATTATGTAATAGACTGGTTTTAAGATGTACTATGAGGCTTGATGTTTTGTAATGAATAATTATTAAACATTGTCGGTGTTCACGTCCAGGCCCGTTCTCGGGGCGTGACACAAAGCAAGCAAGAATCATGCAACTGTCGTGGCAAAAAAAAATTTGGAGAAGATGCATGCAGTTTACATTAAAAAGGAGGAAGGAACACCCGACACTATCAAATTGATTTAACAGACATTGCAGCAAGTTCACCCTTCAAATTTCATTCCAAAAATTTCATAAACTTCCGGGAGCACACTATGGTAATCCCACGAGTACCAAACATAAATGGAAGAAGATTATGCACACCCAACCTGATGGTCCCGGAAATAGGATCAATAAGCAAATAGGAGTTCAGAAGGGGGGGGGGGGGTTGAATGAACTCCTTCGATTTTTCTATTTCAAAGTTCTTTTAAAATGTTTGGTTCTCAGTTATAAGCAAACTTCTCAGCCAACAAAATATGTGCGGAAGTAGGCCGATTGGTTTGTGAACAATGAACAATGCTCAAACACAAAATAAATGCGTAAATAAGAGATTGAGTCGAGAGTTTGTTTCTGGAAGTTCGGATATAAATATCCTACGTCTCCCCTTCTTCCTCCTCGGAAGGTAGCACTAAAAGACTTTGATGTGTGTAGCCTTTCTACAAACACCCGCTCCCGTAACCCGCAGCTCTGAGAACTCCTAGCGCTTTACAACACAACTTGACACAGACTTCGCTGCTGGTTTACAATGTTTTGAACGTTTTACGAACTTCTTAAAAGACAGTTCGTTTACAGACTCTATCAAATATATCAATGAGAACACGAATCAAGAGACTGTAAATATCTTCTGGTATCAACAAAATGAATAACCAGAAGATTGACTCGAATGTTTATCTAATGAAGATCGAAACTAAATGTTCTTCGAGTCTTGAGCTTTTTGAAATATCAACGATGAGAAAGCTCTGTTTGAATTTTGGCAGCGTTACAGCAAAGATAATAAGCGATGTTAGTTCTTCAAAGCCTCTGCTGATATTTATAGGCTTCGACTGCAACGGTAACATTAACTCTCCAAAGGAAATAAATCCCGTTTGAATTACTGCCAAAATAGTACACCGTAATCTCTGATCCACTGCAAGTTCAAACGCTCATCCACAGAGCCAATTTGTCTTCTTTCCATTTTTGTGCAAGCATAGAGAAACGGCCACTGTACACTGTACTATTTACCCAAAATAGTACCTAACTTGTCTCCTCAATTCCAGGCAACTGTACGATCCAACAAATCTTTTCCTTAAGAGCAAACGATCGTATTTTAAATACTTAGAGCTTGCGCCTGAAATTACTTTGGAAATCAACACTATCTTCATCGTCGTCAAGAACTTCGACTGGAAAAACGCTTGGAAGAATTCATCTGCTGATATGCATACGCGTTTTTCATCTGCTGATTCCTTTAGCAAAAACGATGTCGTGTCAACTTATTCAAGTGACGCCGTTTTGCTATCTTCGCAAAGCATCTGCTGGTTCAAGTCACTGTAGCCATCTGCTGAAACAAAACATCTGCTGAAATCTCTAAAGAACGCTTCTGCTGAATTGTTAAAGCAAATCAATACGCTGTCGTTCCAACTAAACCAAACGCTGTCGTTGCAACTTAATCAAACGCTGTCGTTGCAACTCCAACAAATGGACTTAACCAACTGCTGATCTCTTCAACAAAGTATCTGCTGATTGCTTCTTCTGTTGAAACGAAACAGTGCACTCCACGACGTCGTTCCAACTTATCAAAACGCTGTCGTTGACACATCTTTAGCAAAACACGCTGAATACTCAACACTGTATCTGCTGATCGCTCTTCAAAGAAGTATCTGCTGAAACTATCTGAATACGAATCAACCACTGAAAGCATACCAACTGCTGAAATCATATCATCTGCTGAAAACTCACGAAAGCTCCAACTGCTGAACTCACCACTTGAAAACCTCAACTGCTGAAATGCTACTGAAGATAGATAAGACGATCTCCTGAAGAGTGCGACAACTGATTGTCCAATTCAGCCATATATACATGCTGAAATTTTCTGCACTCCCACGCCAAGAAGTATGGAGATCGGCTATATCCACACATGATCCCTTTGCCATTTTTTTTTTGTAAAAACTTTCATACAAAGATCAGGGCATGAATTCGAACACAAAAAAACACAACATAATATGATTTCACGATGCATAAAAAAAACGAGAAATAAACTTGCCTTTAAAATTTTGACGATGGTTGAAATGCGATCTCCGGTGAATTATACGCCACGAGCACGATCCGAATTCTTCACAATTTTTTTTTGAAATTATCGGTCCTCCTCAATAACCCTAGCCGCCCTCTATGATTTTTTTTTGAGGGGGGGGGGTGTGTGAAGGGGGATGGTGTCCTTTATAAAAAGAAAGAAAACCTAGCCTCTAAAAGTGATACTCCAAAATTATGAAATAAAAAAATGCTAACCCACTTTCTAAAACAAGATAATAACATATAAATACATCTTAGAAATTTAAAGGTGCTATAATTTAAAGAAATTCAAAAAGAGCACCTTAGATTTTGTCGGAAAAGAAATAAAATAACCGGACTTGAATCCGCCATAAAATTTTAATAAACATCATTAAAATATTTTTTGCCTCTCAAAAATTCTAATTAAATAAATTTTCATAGTAGCCGTTACCGTGCTCGTGCGTCTTGCTCCGGAAATCTTCCCTCGAACCAAAATCCTAAATTCTAATTAAATGAACGTCAACGTCAAAATTTTAATATAAAATAATAAGGACGACATAAAAATAAATTTTATCTTTCAATTAATTATTTGTTGGTCAATGTGGCTACCTCAAATTTCTGGGCGTCACAATTCTACCCCCCTTAAAATAAATTTCTCCTCGAATTTTGACTTACCGAATAACTCTGGGTATCAGTTGCGCATATCCATCTCGGTCTCCCACGTTGCCTCCTTTTCGGTGTGGTTCTCCCACTGAACCTTAATCATTTGAATGACCCTGTTCCTCAATCTCCGCTCCTGCCTCTGAAGAATTCTCACTGGCTTCTCCTCGTATGACAAGTCTAGGGCTAACTGTAGCGGCTCATAACTCAGCGCATGTGAAGGGTTCGACATGTACTTCCGGAGTTTAGACACATGGAATACATTATGTACTGCTGATAGGTGTGATGGTAGTGCTACTCGGTATGCTAATGTGCCTACCCTCTCCAGAATCTAAACGACCCAATGTATCTCGGGCCAACTTCCCCTTCCTGCCGAACCTCATCACTCCTTTCATCGGAGCCACCTTGAGAAACACATGGTCTCCTACCTCAAACTCCAACTCACGGTGATGGCTGTCAGCATAGCTTTTCTGTCTACTCTGCACCGTCCTCATCCTATCCTGAACTCTATTGATAACCTCGACGGTCTGTCTAACGATATCGGGACCCAAATCATACCTCTCGCCTACGTCATCCCAATGGACTGGTGATCTGCACTTGCATCCATATAACGCCTCATAGGGAGCCATCTCTATCGAAGCTTGATAACTGTTATTATATGTGAAACTCAATCAGTGGAAGTTTTGAATCCTAGCTCCCATCAAAATCTATTACGCAGGCATGTAACAAATCCTAAAGAGTCCGAATCACTCTCTCTGACTGACCGTCTGTCTAAGGGAGAAAAGTTGTACTAAAGGCTAGCTTGGTACCTAAAGCTCGATGCAGACTCCTCCAAAACGCCGACGTGAACCGTGCATTCCTGTCTGACACAATGGAAACCGAAAACAATTCAGCATACTGTTCAGATTGAGTTGCTTCACTAGCAGAAGTAACTGACTATTGAGCGATCAACATAACCCATATGGAATTACTATCCATGCAATGTCCTAGGTAGCCCCACAACAAAATCCATCTTGACATTCTCCCATTTCCGCTCCGGTATAGGAAGTGGCCTCAACATTCCTGCTGGTCCCTGGTGCTCTGCCTACACCTGCTGGCAAGTCAAACACGCTGAGATGAACTTCGCAATGTCACGCTTCATTTCTGGCCACCAGTACAATTTCTGCAAGTATTTATACATCTTTATGCCTCCCGGATGTACAGCGTAAGGGGTGGTGTGCGCCTCAGTCATGATATCATATCGTAAGGTGCCAACATGTGGCACCCACAGTGACCCTGATGTCGAATAATCCCATCTACCATCGTGTAAAGGTTGTTGCCCTTCTCTTCATCCCGCTGTCTCCACTTAACCAACTGCTCGTCCCTCGACTGTCCTTCTCTGATCCTATCCCTCAAGGTAGGCTGAATAGTCAGTGCGGCCAACTTCACGGCACACTCATGAGTAATCACCTGTAACTCGAACCTCTCGATCTCCGTCGCTAGTGGTCTCTGGATAGTCAACTGTGATAATCCTGCTGATTTTCTGCTCAGTGCATCAGCCACTACATTTGCTTTTCCCGGATGATAATTGATGGTGCAGTCGTAGTCCTTAACTAGCTCTAACCATCGTCGCTGGCGCATGTTCAGCTCTTTCTGGGTGAAGAAGTACTTGAGGCTTTTATGATATGTGTAAATCTCACACTTCTCCATACAGGTAATGCCTCCAGATTTTCAATGCAAACACCACTGCTGCTAGCTCTAAATCGTGGGTAGGGTAATTCTTCTCATGATTTTTCAGCTGTCTAGAGGCATAAGCAATTACCCTTCTATCTTGCATCAGAACTGCACCCAATACCATTTTAGACGCATCTGTATAGAGAACATAGTTTCCCTGCCCAGACGACATATCCTGTTGGCGCAGTGGCGGATCCGGATCCCACTCCCGGGGCGCAGCGGAAGAATTTAAAAAATGGAGCCAGGGAAAGATCAATGCACCTATCAATAATCAAAACATTCAGAGAATGTTCAGAAGGTACCTTGATGGCGTCTAGGCGCCTGGCTCCGACCAATTCAACGAGGGAATTGACACTTCAACGGTTTAACGGCTGGATGGACGCCTAATCCAGTCCACAAACAGAATGTCAACTCCTTCGCCGGTTTGCACTAGAAAACCGAAGAAAATTTCACGGACAGAATCTCCTCGCCGAGATGGTTGGAACAAATTCCGACGGCGACGGCGGCGGCGGGCGGCGGCGGCGGGCGGCGACAGAGAGGGAAGAAGAGAGAGGGGAGGAGTTTGCTGAATGCTTTTTGTGTTTTTCTTTTTCTTCTGTTGAAAGTGTCTCCTCATTTTCATATTTATAGATTAAGGGATATAGTTTGATTTGAACAAAACAGTAAACATTCGGTTCAACTCAAACAGTGAACATTCGGTTCAACTCAAACTGTGAACATTCGGTTCAACTCAAACAGTGAGCATTCGGTTCAAGTCAAACTGTGAACATTCGTTTCGACTCCCTCGATTTTGGTCTCATCATAATCCCGATCAATGATCAGATATCATCGATTTTCTCAATTTACAAAACTGATCATTATGATGCAATAATTTTTGGACCAACAAATCTATATATGACATGTTTACTCTCATTAGCTAAATATGGAAGTCCTACTCCCTTAGCTACTTTTAGGAAGTCATACTCTCAACCTTCCTCCTACTATACTCAATACTTTGAGTATCATATCCGTACGGGAATTGAGAAACCAGTAATTGTGTGACCCTCAATGGTGCAGGGATACTTAGTCGTGGGCTCACAACATTTGTGACTCCAAAAACATATTTTCGGACTTACCCATCGAATCATGGTAAAGCGTCTAGCAACATCGCCACATGATCCCATAGGTATCACTGATAGTCCCTGCAAGAACCAGTCGGTCATGGTTAGCATACAATACGATCATTTCAACTCAAAATATCCCGATCAGATCAATGACCATTGGTAAATCGAGAGTCGCTAGAGATCCAATAACCATGCATACATCTTGGAGATCAAATAGTGACATCGCATGTGTTACTAGGTAAATCCATTTACCTATAACACATCTAGTACTCTGACCAGATATTTGTCACACTATTATCTTCTTAGATAGCATAGGATATCCATGCACAAGGACGAGTGGTGAATCCTCGACAAAGAAGCATCGACTCCTACATGCATCGGGACCTCACCCAACCCCGCCACCTGATGACCCCAGCTGAGTCGGTAAACGGGTCAAAGTGAGGCACCTATCATGTAGAGTCTCAATGACGTTTCGAGTAATAAGGACTAATCTGTACAACCAAGACCTCGGACTTAATCCACTCGACAAATGGTAACCACTTGGAAAGTCCGAACGAGGGTAGTTCGATAGATCACTATCCATCTGCATACTTATAACATCACTATGTTCCCTACCAATGAAACGTGGTACTTCGCATCGCAGATTCTAGTCTCAAGCTCGGGCGTCCATTATCCTCTTTTGGACGGCCCGATCGACCAGGAACACGTTTAGAATATACAGTGACTACCACAGCTGACGATCCTTGACCAGGAGCGAAGTTTACCCTCCATGCTTCCAAAAATTTCCACACCAAAATTGTCCTATATTTCAGCAAAATATAAAACTTCCGTTGAATAGCTTCCTGAGAAGACTCAGTTTCTCCCCAGGACAAAACCTGTTCCTCCTTTCTGTACATCTCTTCAATATTTATCGAAGCCAACTTCTTCAGGCTAAAAGAATTAAAGAATGTTGCGACTTCATCAATAACTTTTGCTCGCAAACTCACCAATAAATCAATATCGGCACAAATCAAAGAATAGTGCTCCTTTGCAGGATTGCCCTTAACAGGGTCTTTCTCCACCAAAATTTCTTTGCCTTTGTCATCCGCAGGAATACGCGGTAGACTGTTAAGAAACTAGGTCTTCTCAGTTACGCCTGGAATCTTGATCATTTGGCCCATTTTGATCTGCGTAACTTCCATGCAGGTGGAGGGCAAAGGAATATCAACTGGAATTGACAAGAGAATATCATCCAGTGACATTTGCTCATCAGCACTAAGCGTTTCCACTGCAGAGATCGGGGCCTCAAAATCCTGGACCTGCTGAACTTCATCAGCAGGAGCAACATCAACAGTTGCTATATCTTCATCCTCAGTGTCACTTGCCGTGACCACTGGACGCTCTGCCTCCCACTGCTTAACAATATCATCGTAAGGCAGATCAAACCAATGCTTTTCCTCAGTGACTGCTGGTTCAGTGGTATCAGCAGGTGCATCAGTTGCTCGCGTTTCTTCGAGCACCTGCTGAATTATCAAGTCCACAGCATCAGCAGATGAGCACCTGGGCTCCTCAACATCCAAAGGCTCCGCCACCTGCTGAATCGGAACAGCCTCTTCTGCCACAGCCACCATCTCCAAGGAAGAAATAGAAGAAATGGATTTCTTCTTGGAAGTCCTCTTTTTCTTGGGCACTGCTGCTCCAACATCAGCAGCAGATCTCTTCTTCGAGACAGCCTTTGTCTTTGCTGCCCCAGCAACCTCATCAGCACCATCCCTATCATTGATGGAAACAAAACGAAGCACAGTCTTCTTCGAAAGAATCTTGGAGGCTGGAAACTCAGAAGACTCACCCAACTCCACAG